>WSYH01019361.1:0-10194 GCA_036426205.1 Ascaphus truei | reverse complement strand
GGACCTTCCTCAGGGCTTTGCACAAGTGACTGGTCTGAACACCCATATATACCCGCACCTCCATGTGCAAAAACACCTGAATATAATAAAATACCCAAATCACAATACCAAGTACAGCCCATTTAAACCTGAAAGCCAATGAAAGTCACTGATACTGATATGTACCAATAGACTCACTGAACGATGAACCCGTCATCAGTGGTAGTCAGTGTGCGTATAAGCTGTACAAGCATGCCTGCTAGTGCGTCACCTACAAACCCGATCGCGTTCATGGTAACCCGCGGGGGGCGCGCACATCAGCTGTAGCTTAGTAGTGCATGCGCAAATGTAACTACTGATGTCCCTAAACGCGCATCTCAGGCGCTTCAATGCGATATACTGCACATGCACATCTGCACATAACAACTGGCAACCCGATGGCGTCCATAGCAGTGGAAAGGGTTTGCGCACGCAGCACAGTACAATATCTGCTCCATATGCATCAACATTGGGCAACCAAACACCACAATAAGCCCGTGTGTACAAGGTTGCACTGCAAATCTCAGACATGGCCTGTATGTTAGATGCTGCACAGCCTATCTCAAACATCACGACACCAATAATGATAAAATGATGACCACAATCTATATCAACATAATAAACAAAAAACTTCGGTAAAAGGAGCTTAACCTGGGAATTTAAGTGATGGAACAAAAGCCAAAGTGCAAAAACTAAGGCCTGGGACCCCACCAGCAGGGGAATCCTGCGGAGCCGGTCCCCCCTCACGGCACAGCTCACTACATGCTGTGACGCATCAGCCGCTACGGGATACAAGAGAATGGTGATCCCTAGCGTTGACGCGTCACGTGGTGTGGCTGTGAGCCAATGAGGAGGGGAGGCTTCGGGAGGATGGGAGGCTTCGGGAGGAGGAGAGGCTTTGGGGAGCGGGGAGGAGTGTGGGGGGAAAGCAGCGTGAGTGCCTGTCTGTGTGTGTGTATGTGTGTGCCTGAGTGCCTGTCTGTGTTTGTGTATGTGTGTGCCTGAGTGCGTGAGTGCCTGCCTCTGTGTGTGTGTGTGTATGTGTATGTGTATGTGTATGTGTATGAGTGCCAGCCCGAGCCCGTGGAGGGAGGGTTGGAGGGGGAGAGTAGCGGGTCCCTCCGCTCAAGCCACGCCCCCCCTCCCGCTCAAACCTCCCACTCCCGCCCACCTCCCGCTCCGGCTCCTGCTCCCTACAGACCACATATCGCGGTCTGTGTATGTCAGCGCCTGTCTGCAGTGTGGGAGCGCTGACGGAGGGACCGGGGCCTTAGCCTAAAAAGCGTGAATGAAACATACAGGTGGAGGAGCATGCACGACGGGCTCAGGGATGGCAGCTTAGTCTGACAGCTCCACTTCCTCCCGGTGCAATTTGTACCATAAACGCACTATAATACCCACAATTTCGCTGCAAAAACACACGCTCAGACAGCAGAAGTGGCGGAGATGCCAACGACGCGTGCAGTTTCTCAAAAGTCGAAGAGGAAATTGATTGATTTGCGCTCTTACTTCTGGAACTCGGATCAGGCAAAGAGCAGAGAGGAGGCTGCAATGTCGCCGGGTGGGAGCTCAGATACAGACTCCACACATGATCGGGCGGGAGCAGACAGAAGATGCTGAACTACAGCCTGTACTAGGGAAGGACATGAAACAATTTCTAATGGATATTAAAGAATTCTTCCATACTGAGGTGGAGGGGTTGAGAAAAGACCTCCAAAACATTGGGGAACGTACACACGAGTTGGAACAACGCATGGATACCTCCGTGGAATGTCACAAACACACGGAGCAGGAAATCACACAAATTAAAAACCGTTTGACTGAACTGGAGGATAAACAAGAGGATGGGGAGAATAGAGACAGGAGAAATAACCTGCGCATAAGGGGCATACCTGAAGAAGTCCTGGATGTGGAGGAGTTCGTGGGCAGATGGATGGAATCCCTGCTTCCAGATAAAACATCAGCGGAGCTCCAACTGGATCATTGCCATCGTGCCTTGCGGTCCAAGCCCCTGCCAAACAATCCCCCGAGAGATGTGGTCCTGCGGATGCATTATCTCAAAATTAAAGAGGAACTCTGTAAAATCACGCTGGCTTCCCCCAAGGTTCAGTTTGACGTTATCCAAATGTCAGTGTTTCAAGACATTTCCCCCACCACACTGAATAAAAGAAGATCCCTCCAGCCTCTGACTAAAATATTGTGGGACAAAGGCATAAAATATCGCTGGGTCTTCCCGTTTGGTCTCCTGGTAGTTAGGGAAGGAAGGGCTCACACACTGAGACACATGGATGAAGGAACTGAGTTCCTGATGAAATTGGGAGTAAAAGAAACTCTAGCTCACGAAGCAGAGAAGCGTCCAGCTCTGGAAAATACCTGGAGGAAAGCGACCAGCGCAGCTGAAAAGAAAAAAGATAAAAACAAAACATGAGGACTGCAAACTGTTACACATGTCACATCTTTATCCCATTAAAGTCTTACTGCACTGTTACCAAGGTTAATGGAGAGCCCTGCAAGAGGAAGTTTTCATGCCTGTGCAGAGGCTCTAAAGTTATAAAAGACCAAGATGTTTCTACAATTAAGGTTGTTAACAGTTGATCTGCATCAACCAGTTCCTGTGCAAGTTATGTGCTCCAGTTTCCCTGCGTTAATAGCCCCTGCCACCAGGCTGCTCCCGGTGAAGGAAGATGGCACCCAGGTGAGAGAGGATGCAGGAGCTGTGGACAACGCGGGAAAAAAAGAGGGTCCAAGATGGAGGCGCAGAAAATGGCGCGAAACTGTGGAAGCTGCGCTCCGGGAGAGGTGAAGGAGGGAGAAGAGGCAGAGACACGAGTAGGAAGGAGGGAGAAGGGCGGAGCGGAGCCAGCCTACCCACAAAGATGCCGGAGGGAAGTGACGTCGGGAAGGCGAAACCAGAAGTGCAGGTCTGTGATGGCAGCAGGGAAGCTCGGCAGGGGTGCGCGAACTCCGCCGCTGAGAGCCCTAATGAACTGAGGAGGGAGGGGAGGCCGAACGGCTACGCCGCAGAAGGAGGCGGACACGGTTCGACGGAAGGGGGGGGGGTGAGAGGAGGTTTAGCAGGTAGGGGTTAGAGAGAGGGTGGTGTGAAGAGAAGTAGCAGAGGGAAGGGATAGTTCAGCGGAGAAGGGGTTCAGAATCAGGGTAGAGGGATAGATTAAGATTAGGCTAAACTCTTAACAGACGGATATGAGCGAAAGAGCAGAGAGTCACAATATAGAGCTACAGAGGGAGGCTGCAACTGCCAAGGTACAGGGGAACTCAAAGATGCAGCAGGATAATAACAACCATTTCTTTGCACACTTACACAGGCGGCCGCCATTATTCTAATACGGCCGCCACCGCAATGCACGTGCAATGCGCGGGCAGACGCGGCTTGTGCCGCGCATCACTGTTGCGCCAGTGTCACGTGGCGCCCACTTCCCCGGCTTCCCCGGATTCCCCGAAGGTTGAAGCGGGGTAAGCGGGGTTACGGGGAAGATGCAGGGGCAGAGCAGGAGCAGCCAGGGGGTCGGGAGGGGAGGGGAAGATGCGCGCGAGGGGAGGGGATTGCAGGGAAGAGATGCGGCTGGCGCACGGCCAAGTTCGGCGCCAGCCGAACTAAGCCCTGGAAAATTACGAGCAAATGTTAGAATTAAAGTGGCCGCAGCAATACACAGACAGAAACAGCAGACTATGAAGCAAGGGAATGGGATATTGGTGTTGAATGAAGTTATATAGTTATTACAAATAGATAGTTGGGTGTTATACAAAAAGGAGAATGTTACAAAGTACAAGTTTTACATTGTGGTTAAGACAACAGAAGCTAGGACCGGGGGTTAGGCGGCGGTCACGCCACCCTGGCAGTAGGAATGTTCCATGGCCCCACAAGGGTATTTACATCAGGGCAAGTGGGGGAAGTCCCAGGGGAGAAGAGACTCCAGCAGAGTCGCGCCTTCAGTCCCTAGCGGGAGGGTGCGGGGAGGAGGTATGCTGTCCCTGGGCACAAGAGCTTGGGTCCGACAGGATCAGTGATAGCTCACAGCAGAGATTGTTGAATTTGTTCGGTATGTTGTATGTTTTCTTGTTTCCCCTGTTTGTTCCTGTGAGTGTCCCACTCCCCGTCTCCCCCGCCTCTACTACGTCCGGGACCGTTATGGCAACAATAGGTTTGTGGAAAGCCGGCTGCAGTCCCTTGACGTACTCCTGACAAGGCATCAGATTTTGGTAAGCACCTTCGCACACATACAGTAACACTATGGCTGTAAGTTGGGTAACACATAATGTTAAAGGCTTGAATAGTCCCCAGAAAAGGAGAATCGCATTTAAAGAATATAAAAGGAAAAAAACAGACGTTTCATTTTTACAGGAGACACACTTTAATGCTAGGAATAACCCTAGGTTTCTGGATGCCAACTTCCGCCAGTTCTATCTAGCGTCCGCTCTAGGGGAAAAAAAAGTGATGAGTGGCGATACTGTTTCACAATAGCTTTCCATTTAAGGTGGATAAGGTTAAAAGAGACACGGACAGAAGATACCTTATCTTGATGGGGACAGTACATAACAGTCGCTTAACTCTGGCTTCAGTTTATGCCCCATGTGAAAATGACCCACAGTTCTTTCGTTCATTTTTTGAACTACTAGATAGGATGGCGGAAGGGAATCTAGTGATTGCAGGAGACATTAATAAAAGGTTAGACCTTACATTAGATAGAACACAACAGAGGATCAAGGACAGGACTGAAGGGGTGACGACACTTCGACAGGGTATCAGGGACAAACTGTTAGTCGACATTTGGAGGGAGCAGCACCCTAGAGAAAGAGGCTTCACATTCTATTCGCACCCGTATGACAGCTACAGTAGAATTGATTACTTCTTTATATCAAATAGACTGGTTCCACAGATCTCCTACTCAGGAATCCATGATATTTCATGGTCAGATCATGCACCGATTGAGCTGAGGTGCTCTCAAATTAAATTGGCCAGCACAGGTGCAAATTGGAAACTTAATGAATCTTTAATTAAGATCCCAGAAGTAGCACAAAGTATAAAAGACGAGATTTCTCTATTCTTTAAGACAAACATAGGCAGTGTGGAGTCCCATGTCACCTTATGGGAGGCTCACAAGGCCACAATGAGAGGGGTCCTGATTAATATAGCATCAGGCAGGAAAAAAGCAAGGGAGGCCAAAACGACTCAGTTGCGAGATAAGCTCGATGAACTCTCTATGCTGCATAACCGAACGGGTAGAGAGGAGACATTAAAGGAGTTGATGGATGTAAGAATAGAACTTAACCTACTCCTTACTTAGCAGTAAAAGTAAAAGACACTGAGTTGGACAAAGAGGAAATTTTTCGAAAAATCGAACAAGCCTGATACCACGCTAGCTAGGAAAATTCGCAACAAACAACAAAACTACACAATCCACTCGATTAAAACTAGAACGGGAGACTTGACTGCTAATCCCAAACACATTGTTGAGGAGTTTAGAGCAGACTATGAAAGATTGTACGATGGGAAGAAGGTGAGTCATAGCGATAAAACGAGCAAAGCATTAGAGAAATTTTTAGATGACTCGAATTTGCCAAAGATAACGAGGTTGGAGCGAGAGTTCCTAGAAAAAGAGTTCACAGCGGAGGAACTACAAGATGTAGTTGCAAATCTTAAACCTGCAAAAGCTCCGGGCCCTGACGGATTTTCGAATCTATACTATAAAAAATATATAGGGATTCTGACCCCGCACTTATTAAGGATGTTTAACCATATCCTAGCAGGGGAGTCCTTCTCAGACATGATGCTGCAGGCGTCCATCTCGATGATTCATAAGCAGGGTAAAGATCCCACCAACTGCCCAAGTTATAGGCCGATGTCATTGATAAATTCGGATGTTAAAATTTATTCCAAATTATTGGCCAATAGATTGAGTACTATTCTACCTCGGCTAATTCTCCTGGATCAAGTTGGTTTTATCTCAGGTAGGCAAGCGGCCGACAATACTAGGAGACTAGTAGATACCATAGAATATATTAATGCCAATAAGATCCCGGGCATCATAATAAGCTTAGACGCTGAAAAGGCCTTCAATAGAATAGACTGGCCCTACCTGGATGCCACGCTTGCAGCGTTTGGACTGGGGGACATAGTATCTGGGGCAATCAAAGCGCTGTACACAAATCCGACAGCGCGGGTAATCCATCAGGGGTTCCCATCATGTTCACTGCAAATTAAAAGGGGCACAAGACAGGGCTGCCCACTCTCACCCTTGTTGTTCGCCCTCTGCATAGAGCCACTAGCAGCCCACATTCGAGGTAATAAAGATATCACAGGAATACAAATCCGGTCTCAGGAATACAAAACTGCGTTGTACGCGGAAGATGTCATTCTGACATTATCTAGGCCCCTGGTCTCTCTACCCAACCTCTTTGAGTTCCTGGAAAAGTTTAATACGATCTCAGGGTTTAAAATAAACCAAGCAAAATCAGAGGCTCTGAATTTGAATCTCCCAAAAGACACCGAAAACTAATGGAGATTAACTTCAATTTGAATTGGCAACCCAAAGCGATTACATATCTAGGAGTTAATCTCACCAGAGAGGTTAAACTATTATATAAGGCAAATTAATTAGGACTGATAGAAAGAGCCCGTGATATAGTCACGAGTGCCTTCAAAAGAGTACATTTTTGGTGCACATCACACTAACAATTTTTATTTATTTTGTGAAATATATACAGTGAAAAATCAAGGTGAAACCTAAATCTAAAGTGATAATAAAATATTGATAAAATAGACACGCAGTGCTATCTGCTGTTAACAGCCACTTGTATGTACCTCTGGTAATAGTGACTTTGCAACAGTGTGAGATGTGCTGGATATCAAATAACACCACTAATATTGTCCTCCTGCTGTATACAATATAGTTGCTTGCACCACTCACAAATACTAGTTGTTGTCACTCATACAATAACATCATAAAGCTAGTACTGAGCATGTACCAATGGAAAATAGGATTAGCGCAACCAAATGATCATAACCAAAGGCAGCAAACCACAGATCGTAGGGTCATACACAGAATAGCCAGCATGCAGCATGAATTGAAGTGGGAGGATGCACTTGAACGCAGTGGGAGTCCCTCAGCTGTTAGGCTATCATATGAACGCTGTTTGCTAACAAACAGCACAGCTCCAACATCGCTGTCAACTTGTACTGGGGGTCCCTATATCTAATGATATAACGTGTGCATAATAAATAACCAGTTGTCATCCTCCTTGTCCATGCAGAGAGTAAATCCAATAACATACGCTTAGCCTAGTAGCCGATGCTGTTTGTGCGCATACACTCAGCTCTTCCCAGACCACATACACTCGACCGGCTATCACTAGATAATAAAGTTTAGCACAATCAGATGATCATACCATAAGGCTATCAACCATGGAGTGTAGGGTCACACAACAAATGACCAGCATACAGCATGAATTGATATAGGAGGATGCATACAATGCCGTGGGAGTCCCTCAGCTGTTAGGCTATCATATAAACGCTGTTTGCTGCCAAACAACACAGCTCCAACATCGCTGTCAACTTGTACTGGGGGTCCCTATCACTAGTGATGTGACGTAAGCATAATAAGTATCCAATTCGCATCCTCCTCGCCCATAAGAGACAAAATCAATAACATGTACTTAGCTTAGTAACCGATACTTCTTAGCCGCTGTGACCGAGTCACTGACTCAGTAGGCTGGAATAGTGAATGGAGAGACGCTGCAGCCAGTTCACAGTGTTAATCTCCTCAGACAGAAAGAAGCACACCTGCAGCCTAATTAAGTAGGAGGCCTGAGAGACTGCAGGTTTAAAAGCAGGAAGTGATTCACACACGAGGTGAGCTTGTTTTTCCACAGGAAGGTGGAGAGAACTCTCCCGGCTGGGAAGCTGTTGCTGTTGCTCTGGTCCCCCAGTCCTGCGAGGAGCTAGGCTGCTGGGACCCCAACCCAGGATAAAGATACAGATTGCTGCGAGGCTGGACACAGCTTGCTCCCTGGAACCGTGTTCCTGTTTGCTGTTGGAGCTGCAAAACAGATAAGACTTTATTCTTATACGTATCGGTTTTCCTTTGTGTAGCATGTTTTGGGCATGAAATAAAGTGAATACCCTGACTATAGCGCTAAACCTATTTGAGTGTTAACTAAACGTGAATGTGTGCCAATTGTGAATGACAAGAGGCCAAAGCTGCCGTAGGCTTCCCACAATGCAAATTACCTCAATTTACATACAAAGCTGTGAATGTGAAAATGGGATACCTGGCGCTTAAAGAGTCACTGGGTCCATGGGAAACAAAACCAGTCTCTGAAGAGTGTTTCAAAGTCCAAAGTGTTAATCTCCTCAGACAGAAAGAAGCACACCTGCAGCCTAATTGTAAGGAATCCGCTCCGCGGTTTACTGGTTGCCTTACCTTGCAGACCGGTGCAGTTCTGGAACAGCTCTCCTGATGTTTGCTGCAGCCTGGATTCACTCAGCAAAGCTATATACACTCCCTCTGCTATCTACTGCAGCTGTGCAGCCTATCACTGCAACCTAGACTTGCATTCACTCATTGGAGCAGTACCTTCACACCCCCGCTGGGGACTGGCCCGCTGGCCTTTAAGTACTGCTTTCCCACAATGCTCCCTGCCGAGCATAGTCCTTACCGGATGTCATAGTCCACTACCTGTTCTGCCACAAGCTCCTGCTTGTTCTCCTGTGCTGAAGCGGAGGTTCCGTCCTGCGTCCTTCAGCTTCCTTCAAGCTCCCGCTTGTTCTCCTGTGCTGAAGCGGAGGTTCCGCCCTGCGTCCTTCAGCTTCCTTCAAGCTCCCGCTTGTTCTTCTGTGCTGAAGCGGAGGTTCCGTCCTGCGTCCTTCAGCTTCCTGTTCTCCTGTGCTGAAGCAGAGGTTTGTCCCTGCGTCCTTCAGCCTCCTGGATTCCTGCACTGAAGCGGAGGTTTCGCCCCTGCGTCCTTCAGTCTCCTGGATTCCTGCACTGAAGCGGAGGTTTCCCTGTGTATCTACAGCTTCCTGGTTCCTGGGGCCTACTCTTTCCCTAATCTAGAGAGGCCGTGTCCTGGTTCCTGCGCTGCTACAGAGGATTCCCTAGCCCGCTCAGGACTCTTGCGCTGTAGCACTGGTTTAACCGTGCAGCAAGGCGGTGTGTAAATCTGGTCTGTCTTCCACCTCCTGAGACCAGTACCATGGGCCATGGTCGCCGCACGCGCAGAGGCCACCCCCGCGCTCCTAAGCTGAAGCGGGGCTTTCCTGACTCCCTGTTGCCGAACGCCTACTTGGACAATGTTTATTCTGACGTCTCCTGTCCTGACCCTGGCTTGTACAATGACGATGCTGTCTTCTCCAATCCTGATCCTGCTACGTATGACTACGAACTTCGCAATCCGGATCAGCCTGCGCGGTCTAAGGTCGGTGCTTTTACAACCCCACCTCAGCCTCGCGTTCCGACCCTGGTTTGTGGCGAGCACAACCGTGACACTAATTAAGCAGGAGGCCTGAGAGACTGCAGGTTTAAAAGCAGGAAGTGACACACACACAGAGAGCTTGTTTTTCCACAGGAAGGTGGAGAGAACTCTCCCGGCTAGGAAGCCATTGCTGTTGCTCTGGTCCCCCAGTCCTGCGAGGAGCTAGGCTGCTGGGACCAGCTGGGACCCCAACCCAGGATAAAGATCAAGATCGCTGCGAGGCTGGACATAGCCTGCTCCCCGGAACCGTGTTCCTGTTTGCTACAGGAGCGGCAAAACAGATAAGACTTTATTCTTATGCGTATCGTTATCCTTTGTGTAGCATGTTTTGGGCATGACCAGATTAGCTGGCTGTCCTGTTAGTAAGGGCTCAAGAAGTGAGTTAGTGTCCCTAACGGGACTAGGCTTTAATTTTCATGAAAGTAGTTTCTTAAAGGGACAGTGCATCCGTACTTTATTTTGGATGTGGCTAATAAACCACTATAATTGAACATTTCCCACCATGTCTAGCGTCTTACTGACCCTGCCGCGAGGCCGTCCTGCCACAATATATATATATATATATATATATATATATATATATATATATATATAATCTTGCGTAGGGCTCCTAGGTGTGGGTTATATGTGACCACCAAAGGAACCCTGTCGCTTGTCTCCTTCTGTTTGTATTCAAGGAGATCA
>WSYH01001956.1:61362-100622 GCA_036426205.1 Ascaphus truei | reverse complement strand
CCCCCCCCCCCCCTTCCTTTATCCCTCCCACATCTGCGGACTCCTCCTGCCTCCTGGGCAGAGTCTCTCCACCGTGTGTGCCGCGTCACAAGGGGCCGCGCCGTGTTCTCGCGAGAGAACGGCTTCTGGCTCGTCGCCTGACAGTGACGTCAGCGGCAAAGCCCGCGAAAGCCAGAGCCGTTCCCGCCGAGCATGGGGGAGGATCGAGGCAAGATGGCTGCCCTCCAAAAGTCAGCGACGGACCCGCTCGTGACCAAGAGGGCAGCCGCAGGATCTGGGGGACAGCTGGGTCACCGAAGGACACGGTTTTGACCCCTCCTTCTGGGTGAAGTTGTGCCGTCCGCCGGATGGGGTGAGAACTCAGTTGTGGGCTGCCGCTGCTCCCGTTTCCCCTGCAGCCGATCGATGAGCCCCCACTTTGCTCCACGTGGGCAAGGGTGCCACCGCGTCTCCTGCCTCTGCTCGTGGGGATGCCTGCAGAGCCTCCAATGCTCCCAGCTTGCCGAGGAATCCCTCGCCGTCCTCCAGACTCCTCAAGGTCTGAGCTACCCCGTTCCGCAGCACCATCCGTGCACATGGGAATAGCCACCGGTACCTAATCTGCTGGTCCCTCAGAATTTTTGTAATGGGGGATAGGAATTTTCTTTTGGCCAGGGTGGCAGGGGACAGGTCTTGGAACACCTGGAATCTCACTTGATCATACTCCATATGTTCAGTGTCCCGTGAGATCCTGCAGACCTCCTCTTTCGTGCGGTAATGGTGGAACCTGATAACAATGTCTCTTGGGGGGTCCCCTGCCTGAGGTCTTCCTCTCAGGGCATGATGACATCTGTCTAACAGGAGCTCACGGTCCGTCTTGTCAGGAAAGAGTTGTTCTAGCCACTTGGTGGCAAATTCCTCCGGATCGGTGTCAGACTCGGGGACCCCCCTCAGACGAATATTACTTCTTCTGTCCTTGTTTTCAGAGTCCTCGATCTTTTCCTCTAGAAACCTGACCTGGTCCCCCAGCTTAGTCACTTGTTTCTGGGTTTGTGCCAGTGCAGTGACAGTGTCATCAGATTTAGCCTCTAGGGAGTTTGTCCATTCACCTAGGGCATCAATATCTTTCCGGAGAGCCCAAAGCTCCGTTTTAAAAAATTGCTTCATTTCAGCGCAGAAGGCTTTCATATCCTTGCGCCTCATTACCTCCATGTCGTCCGATGCAGCACTTGCATTTTCTCGCTCATGGTCTGTCATGGTGGGTTGTGCAGGGGATTCAGGCCTGTCTCCCTGTGCTGCCTCTCCTTTTTTAAAATAAGTAGAGACTGTCTGGGTTTTTCTTCGGACTGTTTTGTTAGAAGCCATCCTGATATATTTAGAGGTTCTTTACTGCTGGTTGTGTTGCTGTTGTCGCGATTTTGCTGTAGTTATTTAAATAACTAGTGCCGGTGGGAATGGAGCTCAGGTACTAAGCAGCCATTCACCTCTCTGTCATCACGTGACCCTCGTTTCAGTTGCTTCTAGTGTACCGAAGCTGGACTTAGAAATAAGTTCCCTCTCGCAACCTCATGGATGGTTGGAGACACCCCGATACACTATACCGGGTCCGGGGTTCTGGGTATATACTGGGGGTGGACTCCCATTAAACTAGGGACCTCTGACTATACCAGGGATACGTGTATCCCTATGCCCCCTTTTACCTTTCTAGTCTGTGCTGAAGCAGAGCATCCTGCGGTGAGCCGTGTAACTACTTTCCAGGGAGGACTTTTTTCGGAGGTCCGTGTCTACATGTACCTGGGAATCTGACTCGGTTCCCGGATACATTTTTGGGGTGGCCAGCAACTCTGTACCCCGATTAGCTAGACACAATCAGACAACACGTTTGCCGCAAAGTTCACCCTGAAACTCATAGCCTGAGAATCTCCACTGGTTAGCACTCCTGGAAAGGCAAAAGACACACAAATTCTTTATTGTCGCATACTGTATGTTCATACAATGCATGACAGTACATATACAGTACAACAGTCAGGCCCAAGAGCTGACACTCTAGGGCCCCAACACATGGATCAGGGGCAACCAAGTGGGCTTGACATTTATTAGTGTGCCTGGTTACCCCCTCACCGTCCTACTGTGCACATGTAACTCCTCCCTAACTTCTCCTATTGACTCTCCCCAAGGTGCAAGCTGGGGCAGTGTGATGGTGAGGGGGTAACCAGGCACACTAATAAAGGTCTAAGCCCATTTGGTTACCTCTAATCCATGTATTGGTGTTTGGAGTGTCAGCTCTTGAGCACGTTGATTGTAAATGCATTTTATGGAATTATGAGACAATAAAGAATGTATCTGTTTTGACCTTTCCAGGAGTGCCAGCGAGCAGGGATTGCTGGGGGAGGGGGGAGTGGGGGTGGAGTGCCAGCGAGCAGGGATTGCTGGGCTATGAGTTTCAGGGGGGGGGGGGGGGTATGGGGGGGGGGGGGGGGGGGGAGTTATGGGGGAAGTGTTGTCAGAATGTGTCTAGGTTACCAGGTTCCAGAGTTCCTTAATACCCCACAAATGTACCCGGGAATCAGGTCGGATTCTGGGATACATTGAGACACATTTCTCAGGCATAATCGCCCCTTGAAAACGCTTGTGCGACTCACCCCTAGGATTCCCTGCTTCAGCAAAGACCAGAAAGGTAAATGGGGCATTGGTTATGTGTGGTGTCCCTGGAATGGTAAAGGGGTCCCTAAGTTAGGGGAGGATGCCCAGTTAATGGAATAGGGTTTCTGGGGCTGCTCCAACCATACAACCTGTTGTGAGGAAGTTTAAAGTCTAACTCTATTATAGTGTGTGGGGAATATGGCCAGTAGGAATAAAGTGCAGCTTCTTATTCTATTCCCCTTAACCATAGGACTAAGGAAAGGTATACAAATGTATAATTTATTAAACAGTGCGTTTGAAGAACATAGTATGCTTGTGCACGGTATTATGGGCTGGGTCTTTCCGGATCGATGTTCTGGGTGAGTCACTGAACTACCAGCTTGGTGCCAGCGGGTCTACCCAGACATCGGACATGAAAGCCTCAGAGAATGCCAGAGGTTTGAAGAGGATTTGGGCAGGAGGTTTAAGCTTGAGTTCTCACATCCTGGGCTGAATGCAAGTCCTTGGACTACCATTTGCCCCAGCAGGCAGAGTGGAGCCTAAACCAGCGGGTGGCTTCTGAATAGCAAGTGGCTGAGGTGCCAGGTTGGCGCATGCCCTTGTCTGATTCAGAAGAACCACTTGCCCAGCTTCAGTAGACTAGCATCGCTCTGATTGGCTGGTAGGAAATTTCCCACGCTCGGATTGGCTGAAGTATTTCATGAATGAACTCTGAGATACTATAAGAAATCCTTAGCCAATCCGGAGAGCAGATTTTAAGCGCCAGAACAGCAGCGGCAATTTTGAATGTACGAAAAGATGCTCTCGGAGAAATAGCAGTGAGCCGGCTTCAGGAATTTCAGGTCGGAACATTTTCCCACTTTTCCCACTAGGTCCCACTTTTAGGAGCCAAGTTCTGAGAATTGAACGCAGCGGGCGCGGCCAGGATTACAAGCCGAAAATAGTCCAACACGTTTGGGACTATCTCCCTGTCGAGGGATTTCAGCCTCTCCGGAAGAAAGAGAGCGGTGGGGTCAGGAACTTCCTGCCGATTTGAGTTCCAGGACATTTTGAGCCAACCAAAACGTTGTTTTATGTTCTATATCTGCTAGGAAAGTCTAGTTTTTAGCCCCAGACCCCCAGTAAGTGTGTCTTTCTTATGCATTTTGTGTTCCATTGTGTGTACGCCTATTTTAAGTGAATAAATGACAATTTGTTTTACTAACTTGTTTTGCTCAGTGAATGATCGCGGTAAAAAGGTGTAAATTACCTGGTCTCCTGTGACAGTCACCGCTTACAATTGAACCATAGGGATGCGGTATTTTTAAAGCCGCCATATTGTGAGTTCAGCTGGGGTTCCTGCCGGCAGCACCTAGAGTGGTAAGTATCAACCTCTGGCGCACCTTGTCACTTCGTCGCCCTGTGTGTCTTCCTATTGGCTCACGTGACGCGTTCAGATCCGGGGATTCCGTGCTTCAATCGTATTAAAAGAAGCCTCATTGTGACGCCTGCAGTGTCTCTGTAACATACAGGGATTTATGATATAATATGGTGATCACTGCACCAAAAATACGTAAGTACCTTTAGAGATAAAGAACATTGCTCCTAAAAACAAACAGTCTGACTTCAGATTAATGTCTGAGCTAAAAGGACTTTCCTGCGGTATCCAAGATTCCAGGGCACCGTGTCCGAGTGTCTCTATCCCGTGCCCCAGTGCCCTGGCTCTGTTTCAGGCGGCATTACTTCTCTGCCTGCTGTGGCATTAAGTGGTGAAGTTTAATTAGAGAGATCCCAATTTCCTTCCCTAAAACACAGTGCCCATAATCTGCCTGTTACAGAAGGTCTCACAGGCAAAGACGCGAGCGCAGAAAATGGCGTTTTACTGTTCTGGTGTTTAAACACCTGAAAGTGACACAGTAGCACAGTGACACAGTAACACAGTGACACAGTAACACAGTGACACAGTCACACAGTAACACAGTGACACAGTAACACAGTGACACAGTCGCACAGTGACACAGTAACACAGTGACACAGTAACACAGTAACACAGTAACACAGTAACACAGTAACACAGTAGCACAGTGACACAGTAACACAGTGACACAGTAGCACAGTAACACAGTAGCACAGTGACACAGTAGCACAGTAACACAGTGACACAGTAACACAGTAGCACAGTGCTGTACACATTGCAATTCATTCATTTCATTGCACACAAAGAAACACAATCAATAAAACTCAAACAAAGAAACCGCGATAAACCCGTGTGCCTCGGGCGATTGGCCGCGTTCATGCCACGTGGAGTACAGCAGCGCACATGAAAACGGCGCTGTGATTTGTTCGAATAACGGCCGCTGCAGCTGTAGTGAAGCTGCTGGGAACTGTTTGATTGGATCTAGAAACCCCCAGCCCTTTACAGCAGTGATAAGTAATCCGATAACTTTCCGTTCCATGATTAAGTAGCGACGGAGCCCCGGTGCCATCTCGTTCATGTTCTCCGGTGTCCTCGCTCTTTGTCCCAGCCTCTCCACTGGCTTCCGTTTTCTATGCAACCTTGCCCTTTTTGACACATTTCGATGCTGGATGGTTACCCCCACAGCCGGGGTACTCGTGCCTAAATCAACACCCTCCACCCCACTTACACTGCCCCTTATCAAATTGCCATCATGTCCCCTTCCCAGCGGACTTCCCAGCACATTGTGACCTGCCGGCCCATGCCTGACAGGGGGCATCCTGTGCGGCCTCATTTTGGACATCCACAGTTCCATATCCTTCACATTCCATCCCAGACTTTTAGGGAACGCCGTTTTGTACCTATCATACTTCTACCCGTCCGAACCCCATAAAACTTGCAGACCTCTCCTATTGTCTTCCTTCTCCCCTGTTCCTTACGTTCCCTCTGTCTCTTCCTCCACATCTCATACAAAGTGCTTGTCCTTAGAGACCCTAACACATGTCTCTCTGGAGACTAAAGAGTTAAACTCCCTTTCCTGTTTTACTTTTGTATTTTATTTAATTTTTAGCTTGAGGAACACTCCTAAGTGTTTCTATTTTTTTCTTTTACTTCCTTTCAAAGAGTAATATAATTGTTCTTGTTCTTCTCAGGTTATTGTATTTATTGCACATCCACTAGTGTTTTCCACTCCATATCCTGGCACAGTAATGCGCTGTGACTGAAAGCAGACTGAGAGAACATCGTTCCGATTCCTCCAACTTCTGCATTATTCTATTCATAGCATATTGACCAAAATAACCACAATCTCATTCCAGGTCCACTTAACATTTTAACACAGAAATGGCAACTCCTTTACTTGTCTTCTACAATAAAAGAAATAACAACCATCACAATTCTTCAACAGGGAGAATTATAATCTTAAATCACTAGCAATTATTTTACGAATGTTTGCAGAGCAAAACTGAAGCATGTAAATGTGCACAGGTATCGTTCTGAGTGTAAGCTCTTCAGTAAATAGAAGTAAGCAGTAGCACTATGGCTTGGGGCACTCGTGGCAAAATGGTAGTCATCAAAATAGATTGTAAGCTTTTAGGGCAAGGAAACATGTTTCCCATGTGCAAAACTGGAGAGAAAATGGAATAGAGAACTCAGGGAGAGAGAATATGGTGCAGCCGGGACTCGGAGACATTCAGTGGTAGCCAGACCAGTCAAAGTAGGAAAGGGTCATCACAGCTCTACCTTAATATTCGTTAATATATGAGAGAGTGGCGGTGCATTGGGAATGAGAGATATGTTTACAGAATGATCAAGAGGTGATCACAAAAAGATGCCCACTTATGAACTTGCTACCGCGCCTTCTCTATCTCTATCAAACCTTTCCGGTGCCTGTAGGATTGAAAGATACTCTCTCGCTCCAATCCGAGATAGATCAATTTATCTGGGGAGGAAAGAAGGCGAGGGTGGGCAAACAAATCATGCGCAAACAAATCGGGGCAGGTGGGCTCGCGGTACCTTGTTTGTTGTCCTATTACAAAGCGGCTCAATTATGTCAAATAGTGCAGTGGCATTCTAACCCAGACCCCAAAAGATGGGTCGCGCTAGAAAGAGAAGTTTGCTCCCCTGTGGAACTGGAGCATCTGATTTGATACCCCAAAAAGGTGCAAGTAGGCGCCAAATTGCCGCTATCCTCAATGACCAACTCGCTCTCGGTATGAGAGGTCACTAGGCTTAAATGTACATTGACCCATAGGGCATCGGGCATGACGCCATTGCAGGACAACCCACTTTTTGCTCTGGGCCAGTCCAGCGCAGAATTCACTATCTGGAAACAAAAAAACATCAAGAGATTGATAGACCTGGAAGGGAGACGAGGCATACAAACATTCGATCTACTTAAATCTGACCAAAATATCCCCAATGCCGAGTTCTTTAGATACCTCCAGATCAGGGCATTCTATCAGAATGTCCAGCCGCATACCCCCATGACAAATCTTGAAAAGCTCTGTCGATCAGGGACATCCACAGCGGGACTCACATCGCAGATGTACAAAGAGGTGACCGGTTCTAGCGCGACTGTGACGAACAAAACGGGATATATGACTAACTGGGAGAAAGACTTAGGAGAGGAGCTGGAGCTGGAGGAATGGACAAAGATTGTGACGGCGACATCCAAAAGCTCCATGTGCACGACCTTAAGGGAGAACGCATATAAGGTCATGATGCGCTGGTACCATACCCCCACAAAACTAGCTACATTTCTGCCCAGTTACTCCCCATTGTGTCCTAGACAATGTGGACAGCAGGCAGACCTGTTACACATGCTGTGGTCTTGTCCCAAGATCGTCCCAGTCTGGGATTCAATTAAAGACTGGTTGAACAAGATTACAGGTAAACCCGTACCATTTGACCCATAGCTGTTCCTTCTGAACAGGCCAGATGAAGGGTTTACCAGAGGAGAGAACAAACTAATAGCTCACTTTGCTATGGCGGTTAAAGGAGAGATCGCAGCACGCTGGAAACAGAATGAAATTCCATCAATTACTAAAATTCGGAACCGAATTTGGTCAGTTTGCCAGATGGAGAAGTTGACAAGTTTGGTCAACGACACTGGTACAAATTTCCTAAAAGTCTGGCTACCATGGTTAGTCCAAACAGACATCCCGGGGGTGGAGAGGACCACAATCTGGCACTGATAGAGGAAAATGTGTTCTCCCTTGAACGGGGACCCAGGAGAGTTGAACAGGGCAGAACATATCTGCTCACATTACGCCCCCAGAGAATATCTAGAGAACAGCAGACAGGGACCGGAAGGTGAATCAGGACCGATATAAGGGGAGCACACTGACTCCCCGGACGCAGAGAGCCAGCTGGAGCACGACAGAGGCGGAGCCACAGTAGGAGAAACCCACACATCCCCATCTCCCATACCCCCCTCCCCCTCCCTTCTTTTCTTTTCCTCCCTATCCCGGAGACTATACGTACGTCTGTTTGTCTGCCCGGTTTGTCTGTAAATGTAAGTCCTCACACATATTGGGGTTACATACGTTGCATGTCGATCTTGTATTATGTTATCAACATATATACTGTATGTACATGATATATGAACAAAATAAAAACTTAAGTTGAAAAAAATAAAAAAATAAAGATGCCCACTTAATTGCACTCAGCCTAATTGTCGTAGTTTAATAAACACCACAGTAGCGGCACCTATGCATATAGATGCAAACACCAGGGAGGTAAGTACAAAATAATAAAATTTTTAATTAAACTCTTCTATATGAAAAAAGATATATACCACTATCATAAAATAAAATATAAATAAAACCGAGTGTGCCTATATTTACACAGTATACACCAATCAGCATATAGTCCCCAAGTGTAGTTAGATTCACCTTGTTATAACCAAATCTATCACTGATATCAAGTTACAGTCTTCTAACGTAATTGGGGTAAAATGTATATGCAGAAACTGGAGAGCAAAAGGAAAATACCCATAATGGGCTGTACTTACCCCTCATGTACAGCCCATTATTGGGTATTTTCCTTTTGCTCTCCAGTTTCTGCATAAACAGTTTACCCCAATTACGTGTAGAAGACTGTACTTGATATCAGTGATATATTGGTTATAACAGGTGATTCTAACTACCTTGGGGATCTATATGCATGATCTGGTGTATACTGTTGTAAATAATAGGCACACTACTTCGTTTAATATTTTATTTTATTATGTGTGATATATCTTTTTTCATACTAGAAGAGTTTAAATAAAAGGTTATTATTTTGTACTTACCCTCCCTGGTGTTTGCATCTATATCGCTAGTGTTGACGCTTACTGTTGTGTCTATAAACTACAGACACAATTAGGCTGAGTGCAATTAAGTGGGCATCTTTTTGTGATCACCTCTTGATCATTCTGTAAACGTAGCCAGACCAGGGCCTGACATGACTGCCCACCAAGAGATGGAAACCAGGGAGAGGACATCCCTAACCTTCCCCGGTTCCCTTCAGCATCCAGAAGACGTCCCCCGGAAGGACACAGACTATCCTTAGTCAGGGGAAAGTTTAATAAAGACCCCCCTTTTATATAATCTTTATCTGTGCGTAACTTCCCTCCCCAGAAGCACTGGCAGCATGAAACACGAGCGCGCACTGTGGTCCTGTCCAGGCCCACCACACATTTTATTTTTTAGATTTTATTCACCATTTTCACGTTCTCTTTCTGTGTTTTAACCAGTTGTAGTGATACTGTTTGACGGTGAGGGGGTAACCAGGCCATCAATAAAGGTATTATGCCCGGCTGGTAACCTGGGAGCCATATTGTGGGGATTAGAGTGTCAGTTCTTGGACCCATTTGTTATACATGACATGAATGTAATTGTATGACAATAAATAATTTGTGTGTTTTACCTTTCCAGGAGTGCTAACCAGTGGAGATAGACAGGCTGTGAGTTTCAAGGGGGGGAGGGGGGATTGCGGTAAAACTGTTGTCAGAATGTGTCTAGGTAGAAGGGGTCCAGAGTTGCTGGACGCCCCAAAAATGTATCCGGGAATCAGGTCAGATTCCTGGGGACATTTAGAAGCACCACCTCGGTCACAATTGAAAGCAGTTACGCGACTCACCGCCAGGTTTCACTGCTTCAGCACAGACCAGAAAGGTAAAAGGGGGCATAGGGATATGTGTATCCCGGGTACAGTCAGGGGTCCCTAAGTTAGTGGGGGTCCCCCAGTATATGCCCAGATCACCAGAACCGGTATAGGTGCTCCAACCATCCATAAGGTTGCAAGGCTGTTTTTAAGTCTAAGGGGTCTATGCAGTAAGCGTATATTGTAAAATATTAATGTAAATAGAGAAAAATAAAGGTACATACAGGCAAATGAAGCACAGGCATTCTGATTGGCTGGCATAATTCCTTTTAAATGACGTCATAAAAAAAATTAAAGTCGGCACATGGTTTTAACAGCCAATCAGGTGGCTGTTAAACCATTTTGAGGCAAAATGTGATGTCACAAGACCTATTTAAGGCCCTGGCGCCACATTTGAGCCCAAGAAGATGATAAGACTGTCATGGGAGAGGGGGTTTGGCCCGGTATTAAAGGGGTTACACCCCATTTGGCCACCCCCTGCTCTCACTTGGGAAGCAAGGGGTTAACTGGACTGCAGTCCAGTAATTTGTTTTTACCCTGCTTCAGCAACCAAATGTGCATTCCCCTATAAATATGTATTGTTCCCATTCCAGTGTCTGCACCAACACATACACTGGGATCGATACGGGAGGGAAAGGGTTAATAGTTAAGGCGTGATTATAGCCCTTTGTTCCATTTTCCCACCTTTGCAGGCTCCATTTTGCAGCTCCCCATAGGTCGCCGTTGCAGCTCCATACGATCCTATGGGGAAACTGGCGATTTGGGCCCATTTTCCTCAGAAGACCTGCAGGTGGCGCCCGAGAGGAGGAGCGGCGGTTCCTCATTGTAAGTCAATGGAGCCATTAATTTCAATGGGGATTCCTCGACGCCGACCTCCAGGAACGGTTTGGCAGCCATCCAAACCGCAGACCGCAGAAGCGGATACAATATCTAAAAAAGAGCTTTGATCATACTAGTTCAAATTCAAATACAATTAGCGTGGGAAACTTAGGTTCTAGGGCACCCAGGAATAAAATTCTTTTTACCCCTAGACCCTAGGAACCCCCACACTCGACCACCACCGGGTCCGAGAATTAAGGACCCCCGTAAAGGGTCGCGCTCGCCACGAGGGTCGCGCCATTGACTCTAATGGGAGCGGAGGTCCCATTGAATCCTATGGCTGCGCCGGCCATATTGATTCTAATGGAGGAAAGCCGTGTGGCTTTGAAACGGCTAAGTCCGAAAGTGTGAAAAGTGTAAGCGTATATCTTCGGTTCTGTGAGTACCAGAGGGCTGGGATTTTGGTCGCAGGTAGTCACTGTTCCGGCATGACTGCATGGCCATTTCCAGCCCTCTCCGATCAACCAGACGGAGTATGGGCAAATGTGAAAATTGTGATTTCCCCATTGACTTCAATGGCGGATTTGCTCCCTTGAAAGCCTATAGCGGCGGAGCCCATTGATTTCAATGGGAGAGTGAAACGCAGAGATTTCTTTTAGCTTATAGCGGAGAATCATGCATTAAAGTTAATAGGGGATTTTAACTTGGTTTGTGTATCTCTGGTTCTGGGGGTCGTAGAAGGCTGATATTTGGCCACTATGACAAGGGTCCTCCGGCATGAGGACCTAGCAAATATCAGCCCGTTCAGATCCACAGAACAGATTATTTTAATATATGTAGATATTAAAGAATATACTGTTTTTCAAGGCTGAGATAAAGCCCGGGAAAGTTACTGGCTCTGCTTTATGTTAATGTTCAGGATGGCGACCATTTGTCTATAAACAGCCCATGATCAAAGACCTGACCACTCTGATTGTATACAATAGGGTGGAGAAACACAGAGCCTGAGTGGTCTATAAGTGTCATAATTCACACAGACAAAAGGGTTTCCTGACTACAAAGAAGTCTGCTATACTTTCAGGTGCCCAAATGTTAGGGAATGGGGCTGAAACTCCATATAAACAAGTGTAAGCCCTATATATCCATTGTCTTTTGTGATGTCTTCATTTGAACCTGTATTGCTGAATGAATTGCCAATCCTGTTCCTGATTGCTTCATTGTCCAACCCTTAAGTAAGTGTCCATATTTTGTCTGTTATTTGTATCATCTTGTGTGTTCTCCTTCTTTAAGGAATAAACTATATTTATTATATCTAAGTCGTGTTCAATTCAACCCAGAAATTTTGGTGTGAATTATACCCTGTCACAAGCTACCGTGACAGGCTCTATACAACATCAGTTGGGTTCTACCATGGGGCTTTTTGGATTGACAGATGAAGATAGAAGATTAAGAAGATCAAGAAATAGTGACGGATGAAGATAGAAGAAGCTGATTAAAGATAGAAGAAAGAATATTTGGGTACCTGATCCGGATCTTCATGGCGGATGGCATCGGATGCTGTTGGAGGCCTTCAAGGTACGTGAGCTTCCTGTTACCCCGGGAGTCTGAGGGCCAGCGCTTCTAATGGTAAGTAATATATTGAATGTTTGTAAATGTATTTTTTTACAGGTTTTTACATTGGATGTGTTTTTTGAAAAAAAATGTGGGCACATTGACTGATAATATATGAATCTGTACCACTTTAGGGTACAGATCCATACATTATTAGGACAATAGAAAATGAAACACAAGAGCGCACCAAGGGTCAAGATTTAATAAAAACAAATAAATAATAACAGTAAAAACTTACATACGGGGGTAAGTATATCCAGTAGAACAGTGCAGGGGAAACAGTCCTGGTGGTGGCCTGGGCACAGGGAGATGGTGCTGAGGCTTACGAGGTAGACCCGCGCGCTGGGGCTGCCTGGCTCGGCACCACGTTGTTCTTCATTCTGTAAATGGGACTGCTGAGGCTTAGTACACCAGTCGGCTAATCTCCAATTGCACTGTAGGGCTTTCGCAACGCGTTTCATCACAGCGTGTTGGGCTTCAACGCCTGATTACAAACACCGTGTGAAACGCGTTGCGAAAGCCCTACGGTGCAATTTGAGATCAGCCGACTGGTGTACTAAGCCTCAGCAGTCCCATTAACATCTAAAGACTGTCCAGCACACCGGAGTAAGTTTTTCTGGGAACCGGCGTTTGAGGCGGGCTACCATCCACGGGTCCTGCGAGAAGCCGCAACCCGGAAGGAAGAACAACGTGGTGCCGAGCCAGGCAGCCCCAGCGCGCGGGTCTACCTCGGAAGCCTCAGCACCATCTCTCTGTGCCCAGGCCACCACCAGGACTGTTTCCCCTGCACCGTTCTACTGGATATACTTACCCTCATATGTAAGTTTTTACTGTTATTATTTATTTGTTTTTATTAAATCTTGACCCTCGGTGCGCTCTTGTGTTTCATTTTCTGCTGCTGCCCGGCGGTTGGAGCCATCCTGCGACGGGACTTGTGGAGGAGGGGTGCCTTCACACCACATCAGCTGCAAAAGGGAAGAGTTGGTCTATTCCAAGATCGTGTTAGGAAGCAAGAGCGCGGTTTGACTTTATCATTATTAGGACAATATTTGGGGGTCATTTCTGGCTTTGTATTGCTGCTGGTTTTTTTAATCTCAGATTCTTATGTGGATGTAATTGTTTGGTATTTTTCTGCTTTATTGAAATAAAATGTTGGCGATTGTTTTTCGTTTTTAATTAATGATATATTGTGTTGGCTAATGTGTTTAATGGTTGTTTCTGATATTTTTAAAATGTATTTATTTGTCGTTTAATGTTTCAATGAATTCATTATTGTTGTATTAATTGTTTTGATTGGTTAATGGTTTCATTAATTAATTTTTGATCTGGTTATTGCTTGTATTAATTGGATTAGCTGGCTAGTGTTTTTATTTAGTGTATTGTGTTTTTTTGGAGTTTTGTAATGTTTTATTATTGTGTGTCTGGTGCATTAATGTATTGTGATTAGGGTGCCCATTGAGTGCTATAGAGGCTTATCATGCCCATATTATTATTATATGGGTATGATGTACCACTGTACTACTCAATGGGTACAGGGTGAGTATTGTGGGTCCAGGGTGGGTGCTTAGGCCTCCCGGGTGGGTAGCTGGGCAGGGTGGATTAACCCCTTAATGACTATAGTGGTTATTAACCGCTAAGGTGATTAAGGGGTTAGGGGACATTAGAATGAATTTGGTATGTATTTCTCTGGCAACGGAGGACAGGGACCTGCAGGGGTGACGCACATCACATTGCTGTGGTAAGTAGAACTGTATTTATTTACTTTATTTATGCTGGTTAATGTTGTGTTTAATAATGGGCAAATAATCTATTATCCCTATCTGGATAATAGTTATTTTGCCCATTACTGTACTGTATGTGTTTGGTGTGGGGGGGTGTGGAGGGAATTGATTGAAATGTAAGCCATGTTTATTTGTTTACATACAGGGTTGGTACCTTAGGTCTGCGGTGACCTATGGAGACCACCTGGGGACCCCCGGACACCCACGGGTACCACCGGCGGACCCATGGGGGACATCTGCGGGGAAGAACCGGGGGCCCTATCGCTGTGGGTGCCCCATGGACCCGCAGGGACCAGACCCCGTGAGAACCACCTGAGGGTCTCAGACACCGGTGGGGTTGACCCAGGGACCCCCAGACACTCGCGGGCCCATCCATGGACACCATTGTGGCCCACGGTGACCACGTGGCAGCCCACGGCAACTAGTGGGGACCACCCAGAGACCCCCAGACACTGTGGGCACCCCCCTCTGGTGCACTGTGGGGCCTGCGGACCTCCATCGGGACTACCGGGGACTACTGTAGGCCTGGGGTATTAACAGTGTATGTTAAAAAATAAATAATGGTTTTACATTATGGGGGGACACAGGGGGGGTGTATTGTTGCTTAATAAATGTTTTATAATATACATTTAATTCCTAGTGTATATGTGCAGGGGATCTCCGGAGCCGAACCGCATTGGTTTGAGGTCCGGGGACCCCCTGCTTCCCGAGATACAGGCTGTATGTAACATCAAAGTGTAACATTTAAGTGTTTGGAGTTAATCTTTGAGTTAAAATCTCTGGATGTTTTCTTTCTATATCTTTAATCATGGATGCATTCTGAATATCTGGACTAACATTCTGACTTATTTCCTCAAACAGGTATGTGTGAGCTGGATTCTACTATCAATAGCTACAGATTTTAAAATTTATTAATTGGTATGTTTGAGCTGGATTCTTCTATCAATTGCTACAGAGTGTAAAATGTATTAATTGGTATGTTTCCTTCAATCAATTCGCAAGATCTTAAATTTAATTAACAATTTGGTATGTGTCTGTGAGTTGATTAGGCAGACCCCTCCCTTAATTATTAGTCATTGTGGCTGTGTTTTAGAATACTTAAGGCAGGATATTTTGGCTGTGAGCCATATGGCTGTGTGTAACACCAAAGTGTGTGGCAGAGTTAATCTTGGAGTTGAAATTGGAGGTGAAGATTTGAGGAAGATCTGGACTTTGAACAACAACTTTACAACTGTGAGAACTTTACTTTCTAAAAGCTGTGATTATTTGTACTCTTCCTATCCTCCAATAACTGGGAAGTCTCTCCTCCTGTATCTCACTGTGCCCTCCCTATTGCTTTTTCCTTTGTGAATGTCCCTGTTCTCTACAACTTCCCCACTCCCCACTGCACCATTATTTATACACCTCTCTCCCAACAACTTCTTTACCCCTCAATAAAAAGCCCCCACACAAATCCTCTATTCACACCCACTATCTACTCCTTCCTGCTGCTGGGGATTTACCCTAAGCCTGAACCAAGACACACAGCTAATCTCACCCATGCAGCCTGCCATCTCTTCCACTGTAAATGGTGATAATCTTTTCATGTAATAGTGACTAACCTGAAAACTTGCCCCATAAATCAAGCATCCCAATAGCCTGCACTCATGGCTATTGTCCCACACTCAGTCACTCCCACCACTCATTGTAACCAAGCACTGCTATCTACAGCACTTATCCCCTCACCTGCTGTCTTTGTAAGTTCCCCTCAAACCTTAGATTGTAAGCTCTTCGGGGCAGGGATTTCCTTTCCCAATGTCTGATTTTGCTGCACTTATTTTATTATTATAATTCCCTGTACTATATTCTTTGTGAAGTGCTGAGTACACTTTTTGCGTCACGTGATCGGGATATCTCCATGCATTGGAGATACCGGCACCCCATAAAGGGGCCTGTATCTCGGGAAGCAGGGGGTCCCGGGACCTGAAACCAACGCGGTTCAGCTCCGGAGACCCCCTGCACATCTACACTAGGAATAAAATGTATATTAAAAAACATAATTTTCGGGCGACATTTTCGCTGTGAGAGGTGTCTCTCTCTGAGCAGCTCTCCCTGCAGCAGAAATGTATCGCCGGGTTAGGCCTTTTCAGAGGCTCCATGCTATCGCTGGCAGCAAATCGTTCGTTTTGGGAATTTTGCTATGAACGGTAATGAAGGCTTTCTGAATTCCGTGAGAGCAACGCCCAAAAAACGGCGATTTAAATGGGCTGGCGATATTTTTTATCAACCTTTACTGCATGAGGCCCTAAGTCCAGTTTTCAATGTATTTTGAATGTAGCCCTGAAAATGAACCTAAGCGTTATTTCGTCCTACTTAGAAATAGTTTTCACTATAGGAAGAGCTTCGACTGCTGAAAATGAACGTGCGCGTCTTTTCAGTCAATCCCCGTAACTAAAGGACTTACGTAGAAGAAAAATGTGAACATATTTTTATTAACAGTGTGTTTAAGAGGAAATGCTCACGCACAGTATATGAGCTGGGGACTTCCAGGTCCACGGTTCCGAGAGACCATTTCACTACCAAGCTTGGTGCCATCAAGTCTGCTCGGGTCCCGGACATGAAAGCCTCAGAGGTTGCCACGGTGTGAAAGCCATTTGGGCAGCAAAGTTAGCCTCAAGTACTCATGTTCTGGGATGAATGGGAGTCCTCGGACCACCATTTTCCCAGTCCAGACCTTGAGGAGCTTAACCCAGCGGGTGGCTTCTGACTGACAAGTGACAGAGGTGCCAGGTTGGCGCATGCCCCTGTCAGATTCCGTGCTTGCCTGGCTTAGATATACTGGCAACGCTCTGATTGGCTGGTAGGATTTCTCCCACAATCGGATTGGCTTGAGTATTTCATGAATGAAGTCGAACTACTATAAGAAAGCCAGCAGCCAATCAGTTCGCAAGATCCACTCAGATTCTAAGCGCCAAGACAGCAGCGGCAAATTTGAAATCACCAAAAGATGCTCAGAGAGAAATAGACGCGAGCCGGCTTCAGAGATTTCAAGGCGAGAAATTTTCTATGTCCCACATTTTGGGGCCAAGTTCTGAGAAGAGAGCGTAGCGGTCGCGGCTGGGATTGCTGCCGAAAAGAGTACCAGGACGTTTGGTACCATCTCCCGGTCAAGTGATTTCGGTGTCTCTGGAGTGGATACAGCGGTGGCGTCAGGAACTTCACGCCGATTTGAGTTCCAGGGCATTTCGGGCTAGCTCCCGGTCAACTACAAATTTTATTTTACGTCCCACAGAAGCTAGGAATGTCTAGTTTTGGTGCCCAGACCCCCAGTAAGTGCGTTTTCTCTTCTATTTTGTAATCCACTGTGTGTACGCCTGTTGCTATGGAATAAATGACCATTTGTTTTACTTTCTTGTTTTGCGCAATTTTATGATCCCTCTTGAGCAGCAATGACTTCAACTAATCATTTCCTGTAACTGCCGGTCAGTCTCGCACATCGGATTTGAGGAATTTTGGCCCATTCCTCCTTACAAAATTGCTTCAACTCAGTGACATTTGAGGGATTCCTTGCATGGACAGCTCGCTTCAGGTCCTGCCACAATGTTTTGATGGGGTTTAGGTCCGGACTTTGACTAAGTCATTATGAAACGCGGAATTTCTTCTTCTGCATCCGTTCTTTTGTAGACCTGCTTGTATGTTTAGGATCATTGTCTTGCTGCATGACCCGCTTTCACTTCAGCTTCAGCTCACGGATGGAATACCTGACATTCTCTTCTAGAATCTTCTGATACAATGCAGCATTCATGGGTGTGTCAATGATGGCAAGCCGTCCTGAGGCAACAAAGCAGCCCCAAACCATCACACTCCCGTCATAATGCTTGAAGGTTGGGATGAGGTTACATACAGTAGTACATAGTTACATAGTCGATGAGGTTGAAAAAAGACATACGTCCATCAAGTTCAAACTATGCTAAATTTAGATGACAAGAATCATCTATCATCTTGGCAGTGTGTGGGGCTGTCAAAATGTTTGGGGACTCCGGCGGGGTAAAGGGGTTTGTTAAATATTTATACAAGTATAGCGATGGCTGGTCCAGCTATCTTTCTACCTACACTGTCATATAAGTTCTAGTAAGACACAGACAGTGACAGGCTGTCATATGGAGGTTTCCCCCTCCTCATGCTGACTTCCTGAGTGACAGGAGTGGTGGTGCATGTGCTGGGCCCTCCCTCTTCGAGCTACAGGAAGGAAGTACCTAAATTATAGTATGAAGTTAAGCCCCTTAGGGGTGGGTCCTTCAGTCTGTGATTGGGGTTCCAAACTATCCCTTCATGGGGTAGGAGCTCTGAGATCTCCTCCCGGCTGGGGGAGAGAGACATGTGCTCAGTCCCTCATGGGCTGAGGAAATTAATTCAATCCAGAGAGGCCTCACTATCACCAGCAGGCCCGTACCATCCAGAAGCCAGGGATCTACCTTATCCACTAAAGCATTCGCTGTAACAACATCGCAGTGGCTGCAATAATAAAGACCATCCCCATTTATACTTCTGGCTCCGCGGCAGTCTGTGTGGAAGGAGTATTATGAATAAGGATTGTCATAGCGGGACCCCCTTCAGCCTTGCTGAAGCCCCCTTGGTCTGGAAGCGCTGTCACCAAGAAAAAGAACAGAGGAATCCCTAAAAGTCTGCCTGTCTTCCCCCACACCATCGCGGGTACCTCTGCTCTCCTGTGCCAAACAGGTAACCAGCACCATACCTAGCAATAGCCATGACTAAATCTCCCAGAGGGGGGAAACATGTGCTACATAACATTTCGATTAAAAGCCGTGTCCGTTTTCACCTCTGGCTCAGAGTCCGTGGTTATTGCATACTACGGATGGAAGATTTTGGTTGGGTAGAGAGAAGAATAGTGAGGGGGGCCCGAGGCTAAAAGGTCATAGGTTTATGTATGCTTTAGTATGATGAGGTATATATATCAAAGCAAGCGTGCAACAATTGTAGGGCAAACCTATTACACCATATGTATCATGAAAAAATACTATTAGTTTAAATTTCATTTCTTTTCTTTGATACATTCGGTAGTCCCAGAATAGCTGAATATTTGTGGATACATATTTTCCTACGAGCTGTTTTTGGGGGGTTGGGTAGGGATATCAGTGCAGTTATATTTGGTACTGATGCCAATATTATAATGGGTTGCAATAAATGGCGCACATGTAACTGTTTTTCATTTTTATGGTTAAAATTCAAAAGAATCGGGTCTCTAGCCGACAAGGCTGTTAAACTTTGTATCAGTTCACCTCTCTTTCGATATCCACTAATATCTACTATTTATGAATTTATAGCGCATTTGAACCTGGCGGAGTTAGACTGTGTACTACGGAAGTTGCGCAGTACAGCACCACTTGCTGAATACTAATAACTGTTACACTATGGGTTAATCTCTAGCCCCAATGTTGGTATACACTATGACATATCGTGCACTGACTGTGTCCTTCTAAGTAATGATATGAGCTTATATATATTTATATGGATTGCAGGGATTCTGTTTAAAGGCCAACGGATCTCATATATATAACTATTCCATCTGTGTATTCCTGCAAAAGCTTATAAAAATTCCATTGAACTTCAAAGAAATACGTGATGTAACTTATAAACATTAAGCAATCATTATGTAGGATACAGGCCAGAATGAAATTAGTGCACGTGTACAAACTATAACCCCACGGATGATAAAACGATTAGTTCATACCCTACTTATACTTACCAGTGAGAAATCCGTCAGTGGGCTGGTTGTCTTCCCTCTACAAACAGTATTAGGGAGTTAACAAAAAGCTATACAAGTCACTGCATATGGAACATTATGCACATGCGCAGTTAATCACACAACACTCGATCTATAGGAAGCCTTAGTCTACGACTTCTTACTCTATGCATAATCTCATTGCTAGCAGTGGATACGTTCTACACCACTCTACACATCACCTAGTCACTGCACTTTATGCTACTATGTTGTAGTTTGATTTGAAACCACTATCCCCTTTAGTGATCACTTGGTTTCATAAAGGGATTAAAATGTAATGTGGTCTTTTCCTTTGGTGGTATTATCTCCTAAGGGTGTTATATATATCTAGGTGGAAGATATAGAACCATTAATAGGTGACATTAATCACTTATTCATGATATTTACACTAACAGCCACTGCTCTGTGAAGATCTTTGATACTTACCAATCATTATATGTGGATTTAGATTTTGAGGGAATGTGTATATAGATATGTTTTCCTGTTCTTTGGATCTATATCTATTTTTAGCATTAGTATAAGGATCTTAATAACATTTATTTTTAACTGTTACACATTTAGTCATTGTCTGACCTTGTTATTCTATTAGAAAGGTCTGCAGTGCACCAATAATAGGGATTCTTTAGTGCACTTTGTCTATGAAGTACACCTATTTAGTAAATACTTTATCTGCTCCCAGGCGGCACGCATATACTTCCCTTGGGGTTTTTGGAGCAAGGTGTTCTTTGATTTCTTAAAATTCAAAAGATTTAACCAATGTGCCCAAGCGATCCGCAAATAGAAAAGACTGAAGCAGGAATAATTGATGGCAGCAAGTGAAGCAGCAAAGTATTTTCTCTTTGTTTCCCTTGGAATCTGCACTAGAGATATGCAAATCTCTTCAAAAGTGGCTAACGCATGTTTCACAATTGGGATAACCTTATATAGTGAAATGTGGGTATTTTTTCGAGACCCTTACAAAATCTGCATATTTACATTAAATGACCTTATCTCTTCCTCTCTGAGAAATGTCAGAGGCAGCAGGAAAGGGTTAGGGTAAGTGCATATACAAGGGATTTGGGGACGGGACATAAAGGTGGATAGAGAGGGTGCTAGTCGGGTATTGAGGGGAAGGGCATTCCCGAGGTGCGGGGCAGTCAGTGAGAAAGGTTTCAGATGGGAGAGGGCTTTAGATACAAAGGGGGTAGAGAGAAGACATCCTTGAACAGAACACACGAACAGGGGTGTAGTGAGAAATTTGGGCTGAAATATAAGGATAGGCAGGTAAATATATAACAGTAAAATAGAGAAGGACTTTTTTTTTTAATTGCAGCCTTTTCTTGTTAGCTAAATCCAGAGTAAGACATGAATTCTCATGTTTTAGATGAAAATTTCCACTTCCAAAAACGCAAGTTAATTTAATTTTAATGTCTTTCAATATGCGCTCCTAACGATAAAGTGAAATGATGTATACCTATAATACTTACCAGGTACAGCGATCCCGGGGGGTTCTTAATGGATGTTACGTAAAATCTCAGTATCATCGGTTTTGTAATTGAGTATCGGAAAACCGTAATGCGGAGGATTGGAAAAGCTCCCAGTTTTTTGCTAGCTGTTTATAAAGAAACGTGTTCAATTAAAAAAGAGCTGAGTTACAAGCCCTGCTTGGCTCTCCTCACTTTTCTTACCAGGACCACAGTTCAATACTGTGCCATAAAACAGTCTTCCCTGTACTGGAGATAAGCTCGGCTCCATTCACATGGGTCAGACACAAGTTTTCTCCAGCACAGGGAAGTGACCTGATATAAAAGCACATACTGTGCAGTACAACACAACACAGACATTGCGCCAAATTGTCAGTGGAATGTCCTGTACTCCTCAAGGGATCCGCAAAGCCCGGTCAAAGTCCTCCACGAGGGCCCAGCCCCGTCCTTTGGAAGCAGATCAGGAAGAGAGAGCCCGCGGAGAGAAAACTGGGAGAAAAGAAGGGAAATCGCAAGCACAGGGAGGAGAACGTCTCAGTCCAGATGGAGGGCAGAGCTGCCGGCCGTGCTGAAGGTGAAAATAGGATGGCGGAGAAATGGAATAAGGACAGACACTGCAAAGAAGGATGCCAGGAGAGGTTTCATAGGCTTCGGAGGGTGAGCGGCTCTGAGACTGTACTCGCCAGGGAGGTGACTCTGATAACATTGCGGGGGACACGGGACAGTAATGCCAAGTGTCAGAAAGACCAAGCTCCATAGTAAGTGACAAGGACGGGATATCACAGACTTCACACAGCACAAAGACATTGAGGGGACAGCCGGCCTGCTGAAGGTCACAGTAAGGACACGGCCAAGATCAACCCAGAGAGCTGGTGCACGGGTCGGCAGAAAAGCAGCAGCCCGGCCTCACGAGAACGAGGACTATGTGGGTTGTTTGCTCTCGAGCCCGGAGCGGGGAAGCGCCATCCTACAAGTACAATCGGGAGAAGGGAACAAGAACCTCCCGTCCTTCCCAGGGTTTGACTCTGCAGACAGAGACGCAAAGCAACACGCAAGCTCTGCACTCCCAGCTAACTTCTCACTCAGCAGAATAAGGTTCTGTCTGCACGGTGGGGGCTACCATTGACCCCAATCTGTTCCGGGGCTATTCTGAGGGAATGGTTAACCTTACTGACTTAGCAGGGCAGAGAACGGTGCTCGTTATGAATTAAACATTCATGTGTATTAAAGCAGACACCAAAGTCCGTCACTTTGGTAGTCATCATACATACGACCAAAAATTCACCAACACGGGGCGAGATTCCTCTTGTATTAAATAGCACCTCTCCTGTTCATCACAATATCCAGACCTGGGCTACCAAAATGGCCTCCAAACCTGGTCAGGGGAAATAAGAGTACAAGGGCTAATCCTATCTGTTGCAAGCATTCGCTTGCCGTCCCTACGCAGGCACTTAATGCCGATTCTCACTCACCTATAATAGGACCGGCCAACAGATGCAGGAACCCCGCACAGCGGCTCTTCGTATATAAAACACGGCCGTCTCGCGGGGCGCAAACAACGGATCCACAGGACAGATGGGCGAGGTGGACTAAAGTTGTTAAGACGCACCATACACACTCCAATGCACCACAAAACCCACCACCCCCACCACGTTCAGGGGGCACACAACAGCCTAATCGGCAACGTGCCTTGTCTGTAAATTTGTATATATTTAGTACAGAAATAAAAAAATCCCGGCTCTTTGAGCAGTGCAACAGCGAATTAAAAAAAGAGAAAAGAAAAAGAACCTGACGCGGTTTTAGTATATGAGTGCCTATTATTCCAAGCTGTAAAGGTGAAGTCAGCGCTTCCCTTAGTGTTTCAGCAGAAAAAAGCGGAAAAAACAATGGGGGTGGGTGTCCGGGATCTGAGCTCTAGTCTAACGGTCCTTTCCCGTGTATGATGCGCTTGCTCGAGATGATGCCTGACAAAAAAACCTCGTCCAGCTTTAGAAAAGCCGTCCTTACCAGTCGGTAATGGCTCCGTAGTCGTTCACAAACTGTTTCTCCAGCTCGTTATCTGACAAGTCAATCTCCCCAGCCCCTGCCCCGGACGGGGGAGAGGTTACTGACCATGTGCAGATCGAGGGCGCAGCCGAGCCGTCTCATGAGCCTCTCTATACCCACCAGTCGATGTGCTGGGGTGAGTCGGAAACCCTGGAAAAAAAAATCACAGGGAGTTCTGCTACGGGTCCTCATTATGTGGGGGCTTACGTTAAGGGCCAAATGAATAAAGAAAAAAAAAAGAAGAAAAGTAAAAGATCTTGAACATGGGGTTGCGCGTTGGCACTGAAAGCTCTATCACATCTAATATGATGCGCCTGAAGACTGGGGTTGCCACGTTGTTGCCATTGGTTTTGAGGGGACCCTGGGCCAGTACTGAAAGTTGGCCATTTCTTGTCTTTGGCTGACCTGTACGTTTTCACACGTGTTCTCCCCCTACAAGAGGTGAGCACCGGAGACGGAACCAGTTCTGCCGCAGACGTGATACGTGAACCCGTTTACAATGCAAACCTGCCACAGCGGAACCGGGTTGCTGCGGGGGAGTGAAGCTCACCCCTCTTCCCGAGAGCTGCCGCCCAGCAATGACCTCTCGGTTCCTCACGGGTATGCGCTGGCTGTGGGCTGACACAGTCACTACAGCAACGTTTATGTAGGTGAGGCCCTATGTTATGACAGGTCGTACGGGGGTACCAAGGCTCTCAAAGGTTACACCCCATTACTTGGTAGTTTACCTGTCACTGAACTCGAGTATAACGGGGTCCAAGTAGGTTAGCTCTTGAGCCCAGTAACGTGTATCGACTTCAATCACCATTTTCTACTATTGGCGCATTAAAGTCTTTTGTGTTCTTCTCTACATTTTCACTTCCGAGGCCTGTGCTTCAGGCGGCGGAGTGCTGTGGGATCGAGTTTCCGGGACGTACTGCCCAGCGGCTAAAGGGATTTTGCTGGGGGATGAGTTTTCCCGGGCTGCCACAGCGAGCAGGATTGCGGGGGATGAGTTTCCGGGCGTGCCAGCGAGCAGGACTGCTGGGGGTTGAGTTTCCGTGGCGTGCCAGCGAGCCAGGGATTGCTGGGGATGAGTTCTCCGGGCGTGCCAACTCTGGGATGACGAATTGACTGGGGCTGAGTTTCGGGCGTAGCAAACAGCGAAAAGTAAAGAACGGTAAGTGATTCGCTAAGCGCTGGAGGAAGTTAGTCGGAGGAAGGTATCTCCTGGGTCGCGTTCATGCCATACGACAAAATAATGGCAGTGACTTTAGACAGGGGGAGGAGTTTTCCGGTTCGGCCTAGACTCGCACACTTGCTCGACAGACCACAAAGAAATAAACACAAACAAACAAAATCATAGCGCAACCACTGTAGGGTAGCAGTAATGCACTAATATAACAAACAATTAAGAATCCTAGCGACAATTAAAACAACTATTATTAAAAGAAGAACTATGCCAAGACAAAGGACCAGGTCATCTGGGACACAAAAATTGGAGCCCTACTTACAGACAGCAAGGCTTAAACTCGCATGGTAGGAACAAGTCCTAGATAGAGATGGTCTCCCTGCGGGTGATGTCTCTGCTCCACTGCGGCTCAAACTCCAGTCAGTCCCTACGATGGTAGCCGAACATCTTCAGCTGGGGTAGGGATCTGAAATGTCCTTGTGCAGGTTTCTCTTCACAGCAGCCTGCTCTTTCTAGCGGTTCAGCGTGTGTTTTGTCGTTGTATCAGATACAGACAACACACACGCTGAACCGCTAGAAGAGAAGGCTGCTGTGAAAGAAACCCTGCACAAGGACATTCAGATCCCTACCCCAGCTGAAGATGTTTCCGGCTACCATCGTAGGAACTGACTGGAGTTTGAGCCGCAGTGGAGCAGAGACTCACCCGGCAGGGAGACCATCTCTATCTAGACTTGTTCCCTACCATGCGAGTTTAAGCCTTGCTGTCTGTAATAGGGCTCCAATTTTTGTGTCCAGTGACCTGCGGTCCTTTGTCTTGGCATAGTCTTCTTTTTAATAAATAGTTGTTTTAATTGTCGCTAGGATTCTTAATTGTTTGTATATATTAGTGCATACTGCCACCCTACAGTGTTGTGCTAGTATTTTTTGTTTGTTTGTGTTTTTCTTTGCATGGTCTGTCAGCAAGTGTGCGGATCCCTTGAGGAGTACAGGACATTCCACTGACAATTTGGGCGCCAGGTTTTTCTCTATTTTATGTTATTCGTTAGTACTGGCAGTATCACCGGGCAGCCATCCTTTATTAGAGGTTTTTTTTTAATATCACACTGTGTTTTACACTTTAGCGCTAGTTCACATTTATTTTCACCACAACACAGACATTGCTATCAGTAGGTGCATCTTACAGACACACAACAGCCTGCAAGGTAGCTATTCAGAAAGCCTCGATGACATGGTTAAATCATGCGGGGAAGGCATTTTTTGGCGATTTCTAGCTCCTGGCCAAACACATCACACGGGGGCTGCAAAACACCTGCAAAGCACGCTATTCTTGTAGCTCCGATTAGATTATCTGAGCTCTGGAATTTTGGGTTTATCAAATAAAAGATTCATCTAGCCAGCCGAAGGGTGGCGAGACGCCAAGGGTGGCGAGACGGAATCTGCGAGCAGGACTTTGAAAAAAAAAATGCATTTTCCCTGCCTTTCCCTCTGGAGCTGATACACATTAATATCAGCACCGGAGACACCCAGCATGAATCCAATGCAGGAAAAATGTATTTACAGCAGCTTCGTTACCTTAGCGGTTAACTGCAAAGGCAATGAAGGGGTTAACTACCAGCGCCATGTATATTGTGGGTAGTAGGAGTGGGTGAAGGTGTATTTGGCCCGCGGTAGGTGTTTAGTCCTTGCGGGGGGGTTGCGGGAGAGTTTACCCCATTAATTACCTTAGTGTTAATACCACCTTCACCCCATCCACACTACCCACAATAAACATACAAACACAAGTGTGACGGAGGGGGTAACCAGGCTCTCAAATAAAGATTAAGCCTGTTTCTGGTTACCCCCGTCCCATGTATAAGTGTTCAAGAGAGTTAGCTCCTGGGACCAGAACATTGTATCTTTCATTGCATCACTTGTAATAAAAAGTAATTTTTGTGTTTCCCTTTCCGCCCGTGCAGCGATCAGGTGGCTGGGGATGAGTTTCCGGCGTGCCCAGCGAGCAGGGATTGCTGGGGGATGAGTTTCCGGGCGTGCCAGCGAGCAGGGATTGCTGGGGGATGAGTTTCCGGGCGTGCCAGCGAGCAGGGATTGCTGGGGGATGAGTTTCCGGCGTGCCAGCGAGCAGGTTGCTGGGGATGATTTTTCCGGGCGTGCCCAGCGAGCAGGGATTGCTGGGGATGATGTCCGGTGCGGGCCCAGCGAGCAGGGATTGCGGGGGATGAGTTTCCGGGCGTGCCAGCGAGCAGGGATTGCTGGGGATGAGTTTCCGGGCGTGCCAGCGAGCAGGATTGCTGGGATGAGTTTCCGGGCGTGCCAGCGAGCAGGGACTTCTGGGGGTTGAGTTTCCGGGCGTGCCAGCGAGCAGGATTGCTGGGGATGAGTTTTCCCGGGCGTGCCACGAGCAGGGATTGCTGGGGTGGGATGAGTTTCCGGTTCGGCGTGCCAAGCGAGCAGGGATTACTGGGGATGAGTTTCCGGGCGTACGAGCGGAGGTTTGCTAGGTTAGCATGCCAGCGACAGGGATTTAGGGATGATTTCAGGGCTGCACGAGCAGGATTGTGGGGGATGAGTTTTCCGGGCGTGCCACGCGAGCAGGATTGCTGGGGGATGAGTTTACACGGGCGTGTCCAGCGAGCAGGATTGCTGGGGTGTGAGTTTTTCCGGGTGTGCCAGCGAGCAGGGATTGCTGGGGGATGAGTTTAACGGGCGTGCCAAAGGCAGGGATTGCTGGGGGATGAGTGTCCGGGTGTGCCACGCAGGGAATTCAGCATATGTGATGGTGAGGTGGGTACCCAGGCCAATAATAAGGTAGTATGGCCCCAGCTGTGCCCCTGAGCATATTGGGAGTGTGAGTGTCAGCTCTGCACCCAGTTTATGGCTTTCAACTGCATTGTATAAAGAATTTCTGTGTTAACCTGTTCCAGGAGTGCCAACCAGTGTGATTCGCAGGGCGAGAGTTTCAGGTATTCACGATTCCATGGAGTGCTAACCAGCGGAGATTCACACGATTCCAGGAGTGCTAACCAGCGGAGATTCACAGATTCCAGGAGTGCTAACCAGCGCGAGATTGCACAGATTCCAGAGTGCTAACCAGCGGAGATTCACGATTCCGATTGCTAACCACGGAGATTCACGATTCCGATGTGCAACCAGCGTAGATTCACAGATTACAGGAGTGCTAACCAGCGGAGATTCACAGATCCAGGAGTGCACCGCGGAAATTCGCAGATTCCAGGAGTGCTACCCAGCGAGATTCACGATTCCAGGATTGTCCAACTAGCGAGATTCACAGATTCCAGGATTGCCAACCAGCGAGATTCACATAATCCAGGAGTGCTAACCAGCGGTAGTTCACAGATTCCAGAGTGCTACCAGCTGGAGATTCCACAGATTCCAGAGTGTCCAACGCGAGTGTTCACTGATTCTCAGAGTGCCAAGCGAGATTCACAATTCCAGGATTGCCACCAGCGGAGATTCACAGATTCCAGGAGTGCCAACCAGCGGAGATTCACAGATTCCAGGAGTGCCAACCAGTGGAGATTTCACAGATTCCAGGAGTGCCACCAGCGGAGATCACAGATTCCAGGAGTCCTAACCAGCGGAGATTCACAGATTCCAGAGTGCCAACCAGTGGAGATTCGCAGATTCCAGGAGTGGCTAACCAGCGAGATTCACGATTCCCATGAGTGCCAACCAGCGGATTCATCAGATTCAGGAGTGCCAACCAGCGGAGATTCACAATTCCAGGAGTGCCAACCGCGGAGATTCAACAGATTCCAGGATTGCCAACTAGCGGAGACACAGATTCCAGGAGTGCCAACCAGCGGAATTCACAGATCCAGGATTGCCATCGGAGATTCACAGATTCCAGATTGCCAACCAGGGAGTATTCACAGATTCCAGAGTGCTAACCAGCGGATATCAGAATTCCAGGAGTTCGTAACCACGGAGATCACAGATTCCAGGAGTGCCAACCAGCGGAGATTCACAGATTCCAGGAGTGCCAACCAGCGGAGATTCACAGATTCCAGGAGTGCCAACCACGGAGATTCCAATCCAGAGGACAGTAATCACAGATTTCAGGAGTGCCAACCAGCGGAGATTCACAGTATCCCAGGAGTGCCAACCAGTGGAGATTCACAGATTCCAGGAGTGCTAACCTGCCGGAGATTCACAGATTCCGGAGTGCTAACAGCGGAGATTACAGATTCCAGTGATTGCAACCAGCGGAGATTCGCAGATTCCAGGAGTGCTAACCAGCGGAGATTCACAGATTCCAGGAGTGCTAACCCCGGAGATTCGCTGATTCCAGGAGTCAAACCAGCGAGATTCGCTGATTCCAGAGAGCCAACCAGCGGAGATTCACAGATTCCAGGAGTGCTAACCAGCGTGAGATTCACAGATTCCATCCAGGATTGCCAACCAGCGGAGATTCACAATTCCAGGAGTGCTAAACCAGCGGAGATTCCAGATTCCAGGAGGTGCTAACTTCGGAGATTCACAGATTCAGGAGTGCTAACCGATGGATAGTTCACAGATTCCAGGAGTGCCAACCAGCGGAGATTCACAGATTCCAGAGTGCCAACCACGGAGATTCGCAGATTCCAGAGTGCCAACCAGCGGAGATTCACAGATCTCCAGGAGTGCCACACCACGGAGATTCAACAGATTCCAGAGTGCTAACCAGCGAGATCACAGAATCCAGGAGTGCAACCGCGAGATTCGCAGATTCAGGAGTGCTAACCAGCGGAGATTCACAGATTCCAGGAGTGCCAACCAGCGGAGATTCACAGATGCCAGAGTTCCAACCAGCGGAGATTCGCAGATTCCAGGATGGCCAACCAGCGTAGATTTCACAGATTCCAGAGTGCCAACCAGCGGAGATTCGTAGATTCCAGGAGTGCCAACCAGCGGAGATTCTCAGATTCCAGGAGTGCCAACCGCGAGATTCACAGATTCCAGGACTCTAACAGCGGAGATTCGTAGATTCCAGAGTGCCAACCAGCGCATATTCGCAGATTCCAGGAGAGGCCAACCAGCGGAGATTCAACAGTATTCCAGGCAGGCTAACAGGGAGATTCCAGATTCCAGGATTGCCAACGCATCGGAGATTCCAGATTCCAGGAGGGCTAACCACCGTGAGATTCACAGATTCCAGGAGCTGCTAACCAGCGGAGATTCACATTCCAGGAGTGCCAACCCGGAGATTCACTGATGTCTCAGGAGTGCTAACCACGAGATTCACAATTCCATGGAGTGCTAACACGGAGATTCCCAGATTCCAGGATTGGCCAACCCAGCGGAGATTCACATTCAGGATAACCAGGAAATTAAGTTGGTGACAGGACCAGCGGAATTCACAGATTCAGGAGTGCCAACCAGCCGGAGATTCCACGATTCCCAGTGATGTGCCACCAGCGTGAGATCGAACTGATGTGCCAGTAGATCCGGTCCGATCCCCACCCAATGAGATTCACGATTCCAGAGTGCTAACCAGCGGAGATTCTACAGATTCCAGGATTGCCAACCACGGAGATTCACAGATTCCAGGAGTTGCTAACCCAGCGCGTAGCATTCACAGATTCCAGAGTGCCCAACCTAGCGGAGATTCACTTATTCCACAGGAGTGTAACCAGCGTAATTCACAGATTCCAGGGTGCTACCAGCGTAATTCACAGATCCAGGATTGCCACCAGCGTGAGATTCACAGAATTCCAGGAGGCTAACCACGCGAGATTCAACAGATCCAGTAGTGCCAACCGCGGAGATTCACAGATTCCAGGAGGGCCAACCCAGCGGAGATTCGCAGATCCAGGAGTGCCAACTCAGCGGAGATTCACTGATCCGTAGTGCCAACCAATAGATTCACAGATTCCAGAGTGCACCGCGAGATTCACAGATTCCAGGATTGCCAACCAGCGGAGATTCACAATTCCAGGGTGCTAACCACGGAGATTCACAAATTCCGGAGTGCTAACCAGCGGAGATTCACAGATTCCAGGGATTGCCACGCAGCGAGATTCACAGATTCCGAGGGCTAACCAGCGGAGATTTCACAATTTCCATAGTGCCAACCGGGGAGATCACAGATTCCAGGAGGGCCAACCACGGAGATTCGCAGATTCCAGATGCTAACCAGCGTAGATTCACCGATTCCAGGAGTGTGCCAGCCAGCGGAGATCTACAGATTCCATGAGTGCCACCAGCGAGATTCACAATTCCCGGATGTCCAACCGCGCGTAGATTCACAGATTCCATGCGATGCCAACCCAGCGGAGATTCGCAGATTCCAGGAGTCTACCAGCGAAGTCGCAGATTCACCCAGATGCCACTCAGCGGAGATTCCAGATTCCAGTGAGTGCCAACCAGCGGAGATTCACGATCCACGGAGTGCAACCGACCGGAGTATTCAACAGATGCCCGGATTGCCAACGCAGCAGGAGATTCCAGATTCCAGAGTGCGTACCAGCGGAGATTCACAGATTCCAGAGTGCCAACCAGCGGAGATTCGCGATCCAAGGAGTTCTAACCAGCTGAGATTCACAGATTCCGAGTCCAACCAGCGAGATTCAGATTCCAGGATTGCCACCAGGAGATTCCACAGATTCCAGGAGTGCTTAACGCAGCGGAGATTCACAGATTCCCAGAGTCGCCAACCATGCGAGATTCTCGCATTCCAGGTGTGCTACCAGCGAGGATTCACAGATTCCAGGATCGCAACCACGGTAGATCACAGATCCATCCTTCCAGGAGTGCGTACCAGCGGGATTCACAGATTAAGGAGTGCCACTCGCGAGATTCACCGATTCCAGGAGTGCTACCACTGCAGATTCACAGATTCCAGAGTGCTCAACCAGCGGAGATTCACATGATTCCAGGATTTTGCCACCACGCGCAGATTCACAGATTCCAGGAGTGCCAACCAGCGAAGATTCGCAGATTCCAGAGTAGCTAACCCAGCGGAGATTCACAGATTCCAAGATGCCAACCCGGAGATTCACACAGATTCCAGGAGGGCTAACCAGCCGGAGATCACAGATGTCCAGAGTGCCAACCAGCGAGATACACAGATTCCAGAGTGCCAACCAGCTGAGATTCACAGATTCCAGGAGTGCTAACCACTGAGATTCCAGATTTCCAGGAGTGCTACCAGCGGAGATTCAACGAGATTCAGGAGTGCCACACAGCGGAGATTTCCGTCGGTTCCCAACGCGGATTCCATCCCGGAGTGCTACCAGCGATTTCACCCACCGGAGTCCAAAACAACCAAGAAATAATCCAATTGGAGTGCTAACCACGGAGATTCCAATTCAGAGTGCCTAACCAGTGGAGATTCACAGATCAGATGCTAACCAGCGTAGATTCACAGATTCCAGGAGTGCCAACCAGCTGTGAGATTCACACGATTCCAGGAGTGCTAACCAGCGGAGTTTCACAGTCCAATAACGGTCCAGTTCAGGAGTGCAACAGCATCACAGATCCAGGGCACGCGGAAGATTCACAGATTCCAGAGTGCCAACCAGCGGTAGATCAACACAGATTCCCGGAGTGCACCAGCGGAATTCACACGATTCCAGGAGTGCTAACCAGCGGATTCACAGATTCCAGAGTGCTAACCAGCGGAGATTCCCAGATTCCAGGAGTGCCAACCACAGGGTCACTATTCCAGAATGCTAACAGCGGAGATCATCACAGATTCCAGGAGTGTCCAACCAGCGGAGATTCACAGTATTCCAGATTGCTAACAGCGGAGTTCACAGATTCCAGGGTGCTAACCAAGCGGAGATTCCACAATTCCGGAGTGCTAACCAGCGCGAGATTCACAGATTCCCAGGAGTGTAACCACGGAGTTCCAATTCCAGGAGTGCCAACCAGCGTAAGATTCACACGACAGTCCAGAGAGTGCACCACCGGAGATTCACCATTTCCAGATTGCTAACCAGCGAGATTCGCAGATCCAGGAGTTGCCACCAGCGGTAAATTCCACCAGATTTCCAGAGTGCCAACCAGCGAGAGATTCACAGATTCCAGGCGTGCTAACCAGCGGAATTCAACAGATTTCCAGAGTGCCAACCACGGTCAGATCGGGATGCAACCGTTATCTACATATTTCCAGATGCAACCGTGATCCCATCCAGGAGTGCTAACCAGGCCATATCACAGATTCAGGAGTTCTAACCAGCGCGGATTCAACAGATTACAGGAGTGCTCAACCAGCGGAGATGCACAGATTCCAGAGTGCTACCACGCTGAGATTCACAGATTCCAGGATGTGCCAACCACGGAGATCACATTCCAGGAGTGCCGAACCAGCGGAGATTCACAGATTCCAGGAGTGGCCAACCGCCGAGTCGGAGATTTCCAGAGGCTACGCGAATTCCGAGACTGATCCCAACGTACAGACAGAGTTTCCACGGATGATTCACAAGATTCCAGGAGTGCCAACCAGCGTAGATTCCGATTCCAGAGTGGCTACAGCGAGATTACGCACAGACGCGGAGATGTCAACCAAGAGTTCCAGGATTAATGCCAACCATGCGGAGATTCACAAATTCCAGGAGTGCCGACCAGCGAATTCCCAATTCCAGGATTGGCCAACCAGCGGATATTCCAGATTCCAGTATTGCCACCAGCGGAGATTCACAGATTCCAGGAGTGGCGTATACCAGCGGAGATTCACAGATTCCAGGAGTGCACCAGCGTAGATTCGCAGATTCCAGAGTGGGCTAACCAGCGGAGATTCAACAATTCCAGGAGTGCCAACCACGGAGATTCACAGATTCCAGGATTGCAACCAGCGGAGTTCCAGATTCCAGGAGTGCGTCCAGCGGAGATTCACAGATTCCAGAAGTGCCCAACCAGCGGAGATTCCATCACAGATTCCAGGGTGCGTACCAGCGGAGACTTCACAGAAGCCAGGAGTGCCAACCGGCGTAGATTCACAGATTCAGTAGTGCTAACCAGCGGAAGATTCACAGATTCCATGAGGTGCTAAACCAGCGGAGATCGCAGATTCCAGGAGTGCTAACCGCGGGATTCACCGATCCAGGAGTGCCAACTCAGCGCAGATTCGCAGATTTCCAGGAGTGGCCGACCAGCCGGAGATTCACAGATTCCCAGGAGTGCCAACCAGCGGAGATCCAGATTCCAAGATGCTAACCAGCGGAGATCAACAGATTCCATGGAGTGCTAACCAGTGGATATTCACAATTCCAGGAGTGCTAACCAGCGGAGATTTCACAGATTCCAGGAGTGCCAACCAGGCGAATTCACAGATTCCATGAGTGCAACCAATCGGGTTCACAGATTCCAGGAGTGCTTAACCAGCGGAGATTCACAGATTCCAGGAGTGCTAACCAGTGGATTCACAGATTCCAGGAGTGCTAACCACGGAGGATTCACAGATTTCCAGGTGCCAACCCGCGGGATTTCACAGATTCCGGAGGCCAACCGCGAAATATTCCGATTCCAGAGTGCTAACCCAGCGTAGATTCACGATTCCGGATGCCAACCAGCGGATATTCACAATTCCATGAGGGCTAACGCAGCGGAATTCACAGATTTGCCAGGATTGCCAACCAGCGGAGATACACAGATTCCGGAGTGCCAACCAGCGGAGATTCACAGATTCCAGAGTGCTAACCAGCTGGAGATTCACAATTCCCAGGAGTGCTACCAGCGGAGATTCACAGATTCCAGGAGTGGTGGGTGTGGGGGGGTGGTGTGTGGGTGTGGGGTGGTGTGGATTGTGGTGGGCCAGCGAGCAGGGATTACTGGGGGATGAGTTTCCGGGCGTACGAGCGAGCAGGGATTGCTGGGGGATGAGTTTCAGGGCATGCCAGCGAGCAGGGATTGCTAGGGGATGAGTTTCAGGGCGTGCCAGCGAGCAGGGATTGCTGGGGGATGAGTTTCCGGGCGTGCCAGCGAGCAGGGATTGCTGGGGGATGAGTTTACGGGCGTGCCAGCGAGCAGGGATTGCTGGGGTATGAGTTTCCGGGTGTGCCAGCGAGCAGGGATTGCTGGGGGATGAGTTTACGGGCGTGCCAAAGAGCAGGGATTGCTGGGGGATGAGTGTCCGGGTGTGCCAGCGAGCAGGGATTCAGCATATGTGATGGTGAGGGGGTACCCAGGCCAATAATAAAGGTAGTATGCCCAGCTGGGTGCCCCTGAGCCATATTGGGGAGTGTGAAGTGTCAGCTCTGCAACCCAGTTATGGCATTTCAACTGCATTGTAATAAAAGATTTCTGTGTTAACCTGTTCCAGGAGTGCCAACCAGTGTGATTCGCAGGGCGAGAGTTTCAGGTATTCACAGATTCCAGGAGTGCTAACCAGCGGAGATTCACAGATTCCAGGAGTGCTAACCAGCGGAGATTCAACGATTCCGAGAGTGCAAATCAGCGGAGATTCACAGATTCAGGAGTGCAACCAGCGGAGATCACCGATTCAGAGTGCTAACCAGCGGAGATTCACAGATTCCAGAGTGCAACCAGCGGAGATTCACAGATTCAGGAGTGCTCAACACAGCGGAGATTCACAGATCCAGGAGTGCTACCAGCGGAGATTCACAGATTCCAGGAGTGCTAACCAGTGGAGATTCACAGATTCCAGGAGTGCCAGCCAGGGAGATTCACAGATTACAGGAGTGCCAACCAGGGAGATTCACAGATTCCAGGAGTGCCAACCAGGCGGAGATTACAGACCAGGAGTGCTAACCAGCGGAGATTCACAGATTCCAGGAGTGCCAACCAGCGGAGATTCACAGATTCCAGGAGTGCCAACCAGCGGAGATTCACAGATTCCAGGAGTGCTAACCAGCGGAGATTCACAGATTCTTGGAGTGCCAACCTGCGGAGATTCACAGATTCTTGGAATGCCAACCAGCGGAGATTCACAGATTCCAGGAGTGCTAACCAGCGGAGATTCACAGATTCTTGGAGTGCCAACCAGCGGAGATTCACAGATTCTTGGAATGCTAACCAGCAGCGGCAGCGTGGCACGCTGAGGTTGTTCCTGTAGGCATCGGGCTTACCTCCGTGTGCAGTGATTTCAACTGCGGGGCTTCACGAACTGCTCCAGCACACTTAGAACTATTGGTGGACCCTCAGAGTGTCACTACTTAGTGCGGAGCCCAGCTGTATTAAGTGAAACTCCCTTTGGAGATGCCAACCGTCTGATGAGGAGTTCCGGTGAGAGTTCTGCTTACAGTTCCCGCTGAGAGAAGCAAGCATCAGACCTCCATGCCAGCAGTCGCCGAGTGGTAACCAGTGTTATACAGACTAAATGCACTTTTTAATCTATTTGATGTACGCAGAATAATTATCCCCTATTTAAATATATATTTGTATTTACCTACTTCACTATTGGCTTTGTGCGCTGTTTTTTTGTTTCCATTCCTCCCTGGGAAGCAGTTAGCGGCTCATTGCCAGATCTCCCTGCTTCAGCACAGACCAGAACAGTAAGACCGGGCAAGGGGAAATCACATTCCAGGGTCCCCCGGTATATGCCCAAACCTCCAGAACCCAATGTAGGGGTTCGGTGTCTCTCCCACTAGGTATAAGGTGTCGAGAGGAAAAATGTTTTTAAGTTCAGCGCTTGAGGAATAAAAGCAGCTGAAACTTTGTGTGCGCGTAGTTCAGGGAGAAACATGGAAAACACCCACAGCATTATTTTTATAGGCGTAACACGTGTACCCATCCCCCCCCCCCCGAACCTCACTTAGAGGCCAGTGTGTGGGAAAGGAGCGTGTTACCGCGCTGTTTGGTGCTTCACCTGTTGGTTCGCAGGACGTCTGAGTGGTCTGCAGATGTTATGAGACTTGGACAGGACTGGCTTACACAGAACTCTGGGTTCATCTTGATGGTATCAGCGCCTCCAGTAGTGATGGCTCCCAAGAAGTGTAGGCGTCAGCCTCCATCACTACACACATCTCCCTCTCCAGCCCAGGAACTGACACCTTAGGCTGAGGTATCTTTGCAGGATCTTTATTCACAGCATTAATCAGCATATCTGGCAGCATACTCTTCTGTGTACGCCCCAGGACTTCTGGATGGTGCTTTATCCTCCTGCTCTGCTCCAGGTGTTCATAGACTTGCCAGCCCAAGTGAACAAGCTTACCCCGTAATGGGGATGACTCACAGTTCCCACCATCACCTCACCCTCCTTCACCCTAGCCAGGGATCAGGGAGGGACATACTCACTCTCCTTACTCCAGGAGGAGCAGGGGGTGGCACAACCTCACCCTCTCAAGGCTGAGGGAAAGTCTTCACACATGCTCTCTCTCCAAGGTGGAGAGGAAGACTGCTCACTAAGTTTAGTCTACTCCCCCTTAGAAACTTCTGGAAGGGGCGGGCTCATGGACTGTGCCCAACTACAAAGGTCTGTATACAGGCCATGAGACACCACTTACCTTCCTTCACTTTCTGGGGAAGCAGGAAGGGGGGTCAGGGGCCCACAGATTAACCTGCTAATGCCTGGATCTTAACAAGCTTACATAGCAGATACACTAGAGGAACAGGTACAGCTGGGCATACCCTGTTACATATGTTTTTGTAAGAATTGATGAATGAAAGTCCCCCTCAAATAGTGTATTAAACATTAGGCATCTTTGGGCTTTCATTCAGACTACTGGGGACTGGGAAACACTCATTTATTGCAGCCCCACTTAGTATGTATCTAGTGACTCAATAAATGAGCTGAGAATGTGCAGCTCCGGACTTCTAAGGCATCTCGCTGGCTTGGTGCCACGATGTCTATAAAAACTCAGAGTTGAAAGGGCTCAGTGTCCCCAAGGTGTTAGTTGTGGAGGTGTTCCTCAAGTACCCCCATCCTAGTGTAAAGTCCGGGCAATTTGGCAAATGGTGGCCAGCCTAGACTTAGTGTCGTCAGGTAGAGGGGCTGGGTCTCATATGCTAAGGAGCAAAGGTGCTAGGTTGGCACCTGCTCTTAGCAGAATGAGAAACCCCCTCTTCCAGGTTCCAAAAGTATTGGCAACTCCAGTGTAGGTGGGAAAAAATATTCTCACAGAGAGATTGCACTGTTTAAGTGTAGCCCCGAGGTATATTTTTGCTTTCTGGCCCCCCTCCGCGCTTACCGGGTGGTCGCGGGTGCCGCCGGAGGCTGCGACGGACCCGGCGGCCCTTCGCGAGGGTGGGGGCCAGTGCAGGGAGCAGAGCGTTGCGAGGCGCAGGCCGGTTGCCGGGGACGCGATCGGGCCGTCGCTAAGGCCGCGATCGCGTTGCCACCGGCTCGGCGGCTTGAGAGGAGGGCGCCGCCATTGCGCGTTAGCTCGCGCATGCGCAGTAGGTGGCAAGCGCAGGGAAGGCTCCAGAGAGATCGCGCGAGGGCAGGAGGCTTAGGGAGACAAAGGTCAGGTGCTCCCTTGCGGCCAATAGGGCTGGAGGAAGCTCAGCCCGGGAATATAGATACATTTCCCGGGCTTTGCATGCGTCAGTCAGGCACAGCAGAGGAAGGAGTAGGAAGGGTGCAGGGAGCGCGTGGCTCCTGCATCAGGTAAGGGTCCTCCCTAGATTCCCAGGCAGGCCCCAATTCCCGGGTAAAGGGTAGGGGGTAACTGAAGAGGGACGCCTTAGCTAGGGAGGTGACCCTTGAGTGTGGGAAGTGCTGGTTTGGCAGTGTCGCAGCGGAGAGTGCTGTGGGCACTGTCAAAGAGGCACGGTGTGCTAGCAGTGGGATTGCTGCGGGATCCGGGTGGCTGTGTGTGATTGCAGCTGTCTGGGTGTGTGTCGCTGCATGTGCTGTGCGCAGTGCGTGCAGTGTGTGTGCACGGTGTGAATCCCTGCAGGCTGACAGTGTAAGCTGAATGTTGGCTGCAGGTGTGTTAGGCTGCTAGGATTAGCAGATACAGTTAAGACTGGGTAGCTAGGGGAAGGGGGGCGGTTATTGTCCACAGGCCCTAGGAGTTTTCCCCAAGCCATCCTAGGTTGCGGTTTCTCAGGGACAGGCCCTAGGTTAGGGTTGCTGTCACTCAAGCAGTAGTCAGTGATAGGAAGGCGGTTGCTGTTCCCACGTGGTTGGTGTTGCCGTATTCCGGTTGCAGTTCCCGTGAAGCGGTGGGACCCTCGTTGGGGTCCACCGGCAGAGTACCTGGAATAGGATCAGACGGACGTCTGACCCTTTTAGAAGAAAGTGTGTTGCGGTCCCGAGCATCGGAGTGCTCGGAAGGTATCTAAAGTATTCTACGTGCACCAACTGGGCCCTAGCTTAAATAGTGACTGCGCAGTCACCCACGACCTCCGTAGGAGTTACGAGACATTGGGTGTGGGGTGATCACAGGACACTGGGTGGGGTACACCAGACATTGGGTTGATGTGATGCGGGTAGAGCATCTGGTTATGGTTATGTTATGTAATGTGTTATATGTGTGTTAAGTAAAGAGTTAGTATTGTTTATCTATAAGTGTTATTGTATTTCTTACTCAGGGCTATCTTTCCTAACGGGGGATCCTGGGTAAGTGGAGGCGCTGCACCAAGTAAGGGTAAGGGTTTCCCCAGGCTCCCAGCTAGCAGAGGCTCAGATCTCCTGGAGCCACACAGGTTATGCAGTACCAGTAGTCCCTTAGAGCAGGTGTGTTGCAGGGAAAGGGACCGGTTAGACCACGAGGGGCCAATGTGATATTGGGTGGGTCGGCCGGTTCACAAAAAGGGCTACATAAGTATAGGAGGGAGAGAGGTGGCAGGGAGAGAAGTGGCAGGGAGAGAGGTGGCAGGGAGAGAGGTGGCAGGGAGAGAGGTGGCAGGGAGAGAGGCGGCAGGGAGAGAGGCGGCAGGGAGAGAGGCGGCAGGGAGAGAGGCGGCAGGGAGAGAGGCGGCAGGGAGAGAGGGGCAGGGAGAGAGGCGGCAGGGAGAGAGGCGGCAGGGAGAGAGGCGG
>WSYH01001956.1:0-61203 GCA_036426205.1 Ascaphus truei | reverse complement strand
AGGGAGAGAGGCGGCAGGGAGAGAGGCGGCAGGGAGAGAGGCGGCAGGGAGAGAGGCGGCAGGGAGAGAGGTGGCAGGCTTGCGCATGTCCCTTGGCAATTTGATATTTCCTGCTGGCCCGGCTTTTCATAACGGCTTGTCTCTGTTTGGCTGTTGAGAAAGTTCCCACGCAATGATTGGCTTCTGAGTTTCATGAATGAAACTCAGAATACTGTAAAGAACGTGTGAGCCAATCAGATTGGAGATTCCCAGTAGCAAGAGCGCGGGCGGCTTTTCAAAGTTTCTCTTATAGCAGAGCAAACGGCTTCGATTTCAAGCCAGGAAAGACTGCCCGCCAGATTCAAAGTCCAGCTTTCTGCGGCCAAGTTCTCAAAATCGAACATAGCGGTCGCAGCTGGGATTTGAGGCTGTAGAAACCCCAGACTCCCAGTAAGTGTGTTTTTTCGTCTGTATTTTGTGTTCCATTGCGTGTAAGCGAGTTTGTGCGAGTAAAATTCAATTTATTTCATTACCTCGTTTTGCTGAATGAATGATCCTGGTTAAAAAGGTGTAAATAACCCGGTCTCCCGGGACACTGACCTCTTTCTCCCAGCTGGTTCCATCCAGTACATTAATATGATCACATTCTAATTTACACCCACCGGGGCAGTAATTGTCATATAGTATGACAGTGGTGTATACCTTCAGCTGATTGTCACTGTTTTCCTTAACTGGTTTTATTTTAGGGAAAATATTAAACTTTTGGTCTCTGAACATAAGAAATATTTCTTTAGATGTAGATTACATGAAATATTTTCTCAACTTGTCCCACTGGCGATTTGATTAATTATTAAGCAAATTTTGACATATTCTGAGCTTCATGAAATACATTGACCTATTTTGTTGACATATTGACTTCACTTATCTGAATTGTTAGATTAATTAAATTATCAGAATTTCCACAGGATACAGTCGTTCCTAACATTAATAGTTTTTCCTCTGGTTTGGCCCATTTAAAATGTCCATATAACTACAGTATCAAACCGACCCATTAAAACATATTGGATATACTGTATGGAAACATATTGCATCCACTTGTGAAAATGAACCACAGGTGTATATCACGGTGTGAAAGCTTTCCCAGCTAAGTAAGAGTNNNTAAACTTAGTCGGCACGGTGTATATCACGGTGGAAAGCTTTCCCAGCTTAATAAGAGTACTCAGCGGCACAGGGGTATATCACGGTGTGAAAGCTTTCCCACTAGTAAGATTACTCAGCGGCACGATGTTTATTATCACGGTGTGAAAGCTTTTCCCAGCTAAGTAATAGTACTTAGCGTCACGGTTTATATCCCGGTGTGAAAGCTTTCCCGCTAAGTAAGAGTACTCAGCGGAACACAGGTGTATATCACGGTGTGAAAGCTTTCCCAGCTAGTAAGAGTACTCAGCGGCACAGGTGTATATCACGTGTGAAAGCTTTCCCAGCTAAGTAAAGTACTTATCGGCCAGGTGGTATATCACGGGTGTGAAAGCTTTCCCAGCAAGTAAGAGTACTCAGCGGCACAGGTGTATATCACGGTGTGAAGCTTTCCCAGCAATAAGAGTACTTAGCACACGGTGTAGATCACGGTGTGAAAGCTTTCCCAGCTAATAAGATTACTCAGCGGCACCGTGTATATCACGGTGTGAAAAGCTTTCCGCAGCTAAGTAAAGTACTTATCTGGCAGTGTTATCACGGTGGTGAAAGCTTCGCCAGCTAAGTAAGAGGTAACTCAGGACGTCCAGGTGTAATTCAACTGTGTGAAAGCTTTTCCCAGCTAAGTAGAGTTCTCAGCTGCACAGTTGTCTAGTCACGGTTGAAAGCGTTCCCAGCTAGTAAAGAGTACTTAGCGGCACAGTTGATATCACGTGTGAAAAGCTTTCCCAGCTAAGTATAGTACTCATCGGCACAGGTTAATATCCCGGTGTGAAAGCTTTCCCAGCTAAGAGAGGACTTAGCGGCAACAGGTGTATATCACGGTGGTGGAAAGCTGTCCCAGCTAAGTAAGAGGTAACTTAGCGGCACAGGTTGTTACACGGTGTGAACGCTTTCCAGCTACAGTAATAGTACTCAGCGCACCGGTGTATATCACGGTGTGAAAGCTTTCCCAGCTAGTAGACTACGTAGCGGTTCAGCGGCAACACGCTCTGCATCGCAGCGGCACCGCGTCGGTCTGCATCGCAGCGGCACCGGCTCTGCATCGCGTTATAATCCGATCTTGAGTAAAACTAACATTAAAATAAACACTGGTGGTTTAATCCGGCGGTTTATTTGGGATTAACACTCAGATTGGATATTCTGGCAGTTAATAATTGCTATTTTTAGATACATCCTTTATATTGGTATTATGGAATACAGCTTGCTGCGATAATATTTATCTGACTTTCTCTGTCACATACATTCAGTGGAGTAGATATTTAAAGCAGCTGATCAGCTGCCGTTTTTATGTTTATTTATTTTTCCCCTGTAAGATGTGGCATCAATATAATCACACAATGATCGTAATTAGCTAAATCGATCCGTTCTCCTGTATCGATGGTCAAGATATCGGCTCCAGGGGTTCACTAAATGGCTGTCAATGCACAGCCGAGGATCAAGACGCAAAGTTCTGCTGGAAGATCAATTTACCAGGCAGCCACTCATATACAATTAGTGGCAGCTGCTAGAGAGAGGCAGATGCTCAAAAGGGGCGTGCCAGGCTTGTTTCAGAGAGAATGGGGAATGTGACTAAATTGTTTGCTATAGGAACCAAAAATTCTTGTTCCATAATAATACAATCAATTTTTTTTTCATGCGCAATTTTTTCTCATAGTACAGAACTGATTTATTAAAATAAAACACACGTGTAAGGATATTGCGGGTCTGCCGCTTTACGTCTGGTACATATTATGTAATATACTTGTGTCGTATTTGAAAGAGAGAGAAAAAACCTCATCATCTCAAAGGATTTATCCATTGGGTGCTCACTCCAGTTCTCTGACACCCCCCAACATGTCAGATTTTCAGGATATCCCTGCTTCAGCACAGGTTCTCAATCAGTGTCTCCAATCTATGACAGCCACTGATTTAGCCACCGGCGTTCTGAAGCGATGGATATCCTTACACAACCTGCCCTGTTGGGGTGTCTAGTGGGACTGAAGTGAGTGCCCAAATTCTACAGCAGTGGTCCTTGTAGTATGAGGAGTGGCAAATCATTTCCAGGTTTTCAAGTTCCGGTCCGGGATTTTGGCTCTTACCTCGCGCTCTGTGCTGGATCGCCTTTTGCTCCTGGCAGCTTCCCATTAAAAAGGCATCCCTGTGAGCAGAAGTTGCCGAGCAAAGTCCAGTTTCCTTCTGTGTTCATGGCAACGCACTATCTTATGTCTTTCACAATACCAGACCCGGCTCACGTACCTTGACTACTCTTGTCTTCAGGTCCTCGACCCTACCCTGCAATGTACCGGAGGGTCGACTGTCCTTTTCTTCACCTGCCCCGACCACTGCAAGTACCTCGCTTCCTTGTTCTTCATGCCTGCCGACCACTGCATACTCGAATATCTTTCTTCAGCCTCGACCCTACCACTGCAAGTACCCCACCTACCTTCATACTATCCTTGTCTTCAGCCTTGCCCGACCACTGCAAGTACCTGGTCGACTGTCCTTGTCTTCAGCCTGCCCGACCACTGCCAAGTTACCTCCTCGACTTCCTTTGCTCAAGCCTGCCCGACAGCGGCAAGTACTTCGACTGTCCTTGGATTCAGCCTGGCCCGACCACTGCAAAGTACATCGACTATCCTTGTCTTCACTCCCGACCCCTGCAAGTACCGCTCGACTACCTTGTCTTCATCCTGCCCGACTCACGGCAAGTACCGGCGGACCTCGACTTGTCCTTGATTTCATCCTGCCGACCACTCAAGTACCTCGACATCCTTGTCTTCACCTGCCCGACCACTGCAAGTACCGTCGATTGTCCTTTGATTTCAGCTGTCTCGACCTCTCATCCACCCGACGTGCGCATCTCTGCTGCCAGCCCCAACCTTCGTCCGACGACTCACCTACGCTATCAGGACTCTGTGCCTCGGCTCAGGTCGATGATTGCTTTGGTATTAGGTAATGCAGGTTTTCACGTAGACCAGTAACTTTTACAACCAAAACCACCGGGATTCTAACAACCATACCGGAAACAAAAGTATGTAGAATAAAAGTGGGGTTTTTCTGGCGGGTACCGCCAGCAGACAAACAACGATGGGCAAAACACAATACCTACCAACTGGGGCATGGGTGAGTAGACTCTAGCCTCGCTAGGTGCAGTTGGCCTACTTCAAGGCTTGTCCTGTCCGCTTCTCATCCAGGATCTCAGAGTGCTGATCACAATCACAGCAGCGCCCGCTGAGAAATCTCTCCAGCTGGTCATCTGTAAAGATCAAACTCTTACAGAATGTCTCTGTTGTGGTTCGCCTCTCATGTTCTCTGAAGGCAGACCTCCAACCCTCTTCAACACAGAGTGTCCTCCCTGGAAGTAGAAACTGCAACGCTCCTTCCCAGAGTAGACTGATTATCGGTGATCAGTCAGCACCCCTTTTATATATCCCCTCTGTGGCTATATTTACATGGGAGGGGGCTGCTGGCATTAATAAGTTTTGGCACAACAGCCAGAGGCATGCTAAACCCATCCCTTATTAAATTAGTCTGTGCAATACAATGTGCTTACATCCCAGACCTGATATCAGTCTTCATCACCTCCCCCCAGGAGTCCCCCGCCACCACCTAGCTTTCCCTAATCGGCTATCATTCGAAGAAATCTTCCAACATAGACATGATAGTAATAATGGGATTCTCATTTGCTTTCTGGGCAGGGCTACACTCAAAGCACATTTACAAAACTATAATGAATACAGACTTTTTTGAATATAGTTACCACATTCACTGTTCTTCCCCGATGTTTAATACAGTTGGCCAAATTAAGCCTTACAACGGTGGCCAAATTAGATAGTATTTAGGTGTTAGCTAGCTGGGCTTCGATAACAGTTTTGTGATTCCAGCAACCCTACCGTCACACAGGTCAGGCTACACCAGGAGGTGGTAAGGAAATGTTCTTGTGTTGTTTAAAAAAGACTTACAATCATACAAGTGAAGAAAAAAGGGGTGCAAGCACAAATAACACTACTTATACGTGAAAAGTGTAAGGAATCGGGGGCCACGTCCCTTGCGGCGTGGACCCCTCCTTATCCACTACAGTACTGTGCAGAGCGGCTGGAGCTGTCCCTGCCCCCGCTCGCTACCAACATGCGCCACCGCCAGTGCATACCTTGAACGCTTCCGTCGCCATCTTGGATTCTGGCACGGTTTACAGACTCTCAGCTGTGCTCCACTACTGTCCTGGTCTCTCAGCCACTCACGAGCAAGCTGCTCACTCGACCAACGCGGCTCCCCGCCATGCCCCTCGTCCGGATTGGTCACTTTCGCTTTAAAGATCCTGCTTTTGCTTCACTTCCTTGCCGAGCATATATTCCTATGGGATGTTTTCCTGTGTTTCTGCCACAACCCTGGCTTGTTTCCCATTCTTACGTATTTCTGCTGTTTTGTTCCAGTTCGTTTTGTAGTACTCGTGTCCAGTTTTCCTCCAGCCTGCTGCTGCTGAACGTAACGCTGATTTCCCTGTTTCTTAGAGACCCTGTCTACTTTTGCGCTGTAGCACGGGGTTTTATAGTGCGCCTGGCGTGTGCCCATTGCAGTCAGTCTTCCCTCTCCTAGACCGGCGCCATGTGTCTTGACGCCACTTGCGCAACCCCCTCGTGTCCCGACCTGTCAGCAATTGCGCTGAATCAAAAGGTTCAGCTTGATTTCCTGTTGTGTCCAGACATCCCTGTCTTGGACTACGACTAACCCCACCGATATCTCCTACCCCGACTCTGGCTCGTCAACAACCTCATTGTCTGTTATCTCCATTTCCTGAACCCGTCCTGTTTGACTATGAACTCTGCGCACGTCCGGACCGTCTGCGCGGTCTAAGGTCGGTTGATTTCATAACCCAGCCTACAGTCCCTCCAGCAGGTCCGGTCCCGTTTTGTGGCGATCACAATCGTGAACAGTATGCTCGGACCCCACAAACCTGACCGCTCCGTGGCGGGGTGTGTGAATGTTACTGCACCTATTCCAGGCTGTCGGACCATCCCTGTTTGCAGAACAGTATTTGTTTGAAAACTGCCTCCGCCTAATCTTGCTTGTATGTACGAAGGTTAACCCAACCCGCCGCAAAAGACTGACTTCGTAAAGAATACTGCTGTGACTAAATCTCAGGATGTAGAAGTTAAGAAGATGTTCAAGCCCAGTCTGCCCAACTGCTCATTCTTAAGGTCCACTCCGGGACTGGAAACTGGGGATTTTGGGTACTGTTCATGCCCTGAGACACCACCCTTAATATTCCTGGAATTTGACAGGAAAAATAAGTGAGCGTGAACCTCTACTTGCGGCCTACGCACAGACTATTCACAAACACTTTTCTGTCATCCTGTTGTTAACCTGTGGTGGCAGCACCTCCCTCTCCAAAAATGTCCAAACCACCCCACTATCACTGCCCCCTAAGGTAGAAGCTGCCTGATTTTCTATCCTGATGCGCCCCCATTGCTTTAAATTCCCAAAGATGTATGTATTTATTATGTCTTTATTGTATAGCGTCCATAAAAATGTACATAGCGCTTTCACAGTAGTAAATACATGTCATATAAATGCAAATATAATAAACACATCATGGGAATAAGTGCTTTCAGAGCATACCTGGTCAAAGTAACATTAAAGAAGAGTCCCCTGCTCCGAGGAGCTTACAATCTAATTGTAGGAGGGAGAACGGTAAAGAGACAAGTTTAGGGAATACTAGTAGGGTGCGTCTGCAGGAGGCCAAGCTTTGTGTGTCATGTTTCCATGATTATCCAGTCTACTCATATGCTTCTTTAGCAGATGTGTCCCTTGAAGGTGGTCTTAAAGGTGATAGCGAGGGGGCTAGTCGGGTATTGAGGGGAAGATCATTCCCGAGGTGTGGGCAGCAATGAGAAAGGTTTAAGGCGGAGAGAGCTATTAGATACAAAATGGGGTAGAACAGAAGACTCCTTGGAAGAACGCAAGAGTCTGATGGTGCATGCGAGAAATTAGGGCTGAGATGTAATGAGGGGCAAAAATAAAGCTTAAAAGTGAGGCAGTAGAATTGAGTGTGATATACGCTATTTACAATCATGGAAGCCAGGACAGGGATTCAGCAGGGAGACGCTGAGTACAGATTTAGGAAGAGTAGAGTGATTCTGGGCAGCAGTGTTTAGGATAGAGGGTAGGGAGACATGTGAGAGGTAGGACGGCCGGACAGCAGAGGTTTCAGTATCGAGACGTGAGGAATGAGGCCTGAGTCAGTTTATTAGCATTGAGTAACAGGGAAATGGCGTATCTTTGTGATAGGCGGGGAAAAACGACAAGTTTTAGAAAACGTTTTGATTGAGTGGAGAATGAAGAGAGGAATCAAGGTGACCCCTATGCACGTGCTTGGTCTACTGGTGAAGGATCGTATTTCCAAAGCAATTGGAAGGAGGTAGTAGGGGCCAGGTTTGGGGGAATATTAGTAGCTCTGTTTTTGCATGTTTAAGTTTTCAGTCGGCGGATGGCCAATCCAGATGATATTTTCCAGAAGGCATCAGAAAACTTTGGTCTGTATATCATGGGTGTAAGGTCAGGGTTGGAACGGTAAATTTGTGTGTCGTCACATAGAGGTGATATTTAAACCCAAAAGTGTGATTAGGTGTCCACCTAGATAGAGTGTGTAGAGAAGAGAAGGGGTCCCAGACAGAGTCCCTGGGGTACCCCCACAGAGAAGATCATAGAAGGAGGAGGAGTGTTAGCAAACGTCGACACTGAGGTACGATTGGAGAGTAAGAGGGAGATCCATGATAAAGCTTTGTTCGAATACCAAGAGTATGGAGAATGTGGAAGGAGAAGAGGGTGGTCCACTGGTCGCATGCTTCAATGATAGGGTCGATTAATATAGCAAGTGTAAATGACCTCGTCTTTGGCAGCGTGGAGGTCTCAGTTCTTTTAGTTAGGCTGTTTCGTAGAGTAGCAGTGCGGAGCCAGATTGTAGAGGGGCCTATACAAATAGGTGTTTAAGAAAGTGTATCGATCGAGAAATCAAGACGTTCAAGGAGTTGGAGCAAAAGGCAGGAGGAGACCGGTCGATAGTTAGAAGGACCGGTCGGGTCAAGCTCTGTTTTTGAGTAATGTATAACGTTTGCATGTCTTGAAGTAAGGAAAAGGTACCAGAGTGAAAGAGTTAAAGATCGTGTGGCATAGGATGATGAAGTATCACGAGGGTTTAGGAGATGGGAGGGAATGGGTCAAGAAGTGTGCAAGTGGTATGAGGCGACGAGGAGATCCGGCAGTGATACATCCTCCTCCGAGATAGGCAGAAAAAAGAGCAAGAAACAGGCTGAGAGTTGGGAAGCCTTGTTGGGATGGGAGGAGCACATGGTATGTTCTGCCGTATGGACTCCACCTTTTTCTTAAACAAAGTCAGCAAAGTCCTGAGGTGAGGATGATGAAGAAGAGAGGCAAGCTTGAGGGTGGTCTGAGTAGAGAGTCTAAAGACAGAAAAGAGCCGACGTGGGTTAGACTTGTGTGTTTTATTAGTAATGAAAAGTAGGTTGTTTAGCCTGAAGAGGGCAGAGTGAACAGGATAGCATAAATTTGTAGTGCTGAAGTCTGCGAGCGTATAGATTTCCTCCAGAGGCGTTCAGAGGAGGAACGATGGAGGAACCAGCATCTTGTGTGGGAGTTTTGGCGCAGGGTCCTGGGGTTATAAGGGCGAGGACTGCAGAGAAGAAATGGGGCAAGATAGTCTGCGTTAAACCCCTGCCAGCGGTCTGTGAGTTCCCAGTGGAGTTTACTTGTATTTCAAAAGTATGGCCCTAGTAATCTGAGAAGCTAACCCCCACTTTCTAACTCAAATCCCAACTCTGCCCTTGAGGTTTTTTCTGCTTTAACGGCCCTGAATAGGCAGCTCTGCGTGCTCTCCCCATGTCAGAGAGGAACCCCCCTTCTGCTTCAACCTTCTAAGTTAGAATCCCTAGCTCCCGTTCCCGAGCTCACTCCTATATTAACCCCTGCAGTCAGCCCCTATGATCCTCCTTTGGTAATTCCCCTGTTTTCCGCCCTAGGCCCACATCCTTTGGCTCCAGAGGAGGAACTCCTTGTTTCCTCAATTTTCAGAGCAATCTCCCTCTTTTTACTCGCCAGGTACTATCTGCATTGACCCTGTAAAATCCTTGCTGCCCCCAGGCTAATCACAATTCTAGCATAGAGAATGAATCCCAAGTCTGACAGCAGAAGGTTGCACTGAATGACTCCCTAAGCTGCTGAGGTCCTGAAATTTCTTTATACAATTCCCCCTGCGTCGCTCAAGTTTCGTGCCGTGTCCCCTGAACTTCTGCTACTATACTGGATTCCATTTAAAAGGTATTCAGGATCCGGGGTTTTTTTCCCCTAAGCCTGTCCGCAGAATCCCCACCCAAGTATTTCGCTGGACCCAGTCTGTCGACTCGAATGCTGAGATCCCTGCTTCAGCACAATAGTCCCATTGTCATAGAATCTGTAGTTCTTTTTCTGACTTTCCCAGACCTTATATGCTCCTGTCCCAATCAACCCCTCCAGAGATCAGCGTCTCTGTTGTCACCCCTTGCCAGTCAGAAACCACCCTGTTATTATATTGTTTTATTAATTGTTATTATTATTATATTAATTATTATATTCTTATTATTATGTTTTATATTGTTATTTTTGTTTGGGAGTGGTTCAGTCTGTGAACTATAATCATTTAATGTATCTTAACAATAATGACAGAATCTATTCTTTTCCATTTAAAGAAAGTAGACTGCAAATCTGAGCTTTTCTAGATGTTACAGTTATACACAGATAATAATATTTTGAAAACAAAAACTTATTATAAACCGCGTACAGGCTAAAACGATTTGCTGGCCAGTAGTCACCAAATTGGATTAGAACACCCAAGGGAAACTGGTCAGGATTAGCGTAACTGTATCAGTACCCTCTGTCTTTGACATCCAGGCAACAAGAATTAAGACAAAAATGTATTGACGTGAGTACAATACACATACAGTTGGACGATGCTATAAGATGTTACAGCCATGACAAGTCAGATCTGTTACAATTATACAACCAAAAGATCAACAAAACACAATGTGACACTGTGGCTTTTATTACTAAAATATAGTTCAATTAGCACCCACAAATTGTCAAAATTTTGAGAAACACTGGGCCGTCTTTCTATCTTTCTACGCAAGACTATCTCCTTAAAGGATTTCTGAAAGAACAAGGGCCGGAAATTTATTCAGGAGAGCAATACCTTGAAAACAAAACTATCCCCAAGCTGCCCCTTTATAAGATGGGTTCAACAAAAGGTACCATCAAAGCTAGCTTCCTTGTGCTACTGCACAGCCTGTCAGTAACAGCGTAAAGACGCCAAAAATTTGTTTCCAATATTCATTTAAAGAATATCCGATCCGAACACTTATAAATGTCCCACCCAATTTGCAAGGTTTAATCTGTTGAATGTCCGTGTGGCTTCCAATATGTGGGCCGCACGGGCCAGAAACATTACAAGAGACTAGGGGAGCACAATATATAAGCATAAGAGAGGCTTCGAGCCCACAATGGTCTCTCCTTCAGAATTAAACATGCACAAAATCCATTGGAACTTAAATGCCATGCTATAGAGTGGTCCCACATTTAGTAAAGAGGGGGTACAAAATTACCATCATTTTCAAGAAGGGAATCCTATTGGATTTCGAATTTGAAGCCCTCAGCCCACCTTGTCTAATGTGGAATTGTGACCTTGACATCATTCCTCATATCATGGTTACATAATTCCTCAGTAATGCATACCTGCGTAAAAATAAACAAAAATAAATTACATAATATTTAATTAACAGGTCCGCATGACATGGTGGGGTGCCTAGCTTGTCCGCCGACACCCTCAACCAGTTTGGTGGATACGCCAGCCAACACTATATAATATTTATAAAACCACTATATTAATAATAACCACTATACTATTACACAGCACTAAGAATATCACTATCTATAATAACCCCATAACTAAGAGTGCACATTATATAAAATCATCACAGACACATTATTTATTTCTGTTTACATTGATTTATTCTTTCACATTGCACATACCATACATAGGTTAATTAAATGATTATTATCAACCCACCTTATTGTTCATTAACATTTATTTAATGTAATAGCTATCACAAGCTCAACTAAAAATTCACACCTTATTTATTTTACTTGACATTGATTTTATTAAGGTTCTCTACATATAAGGATGTGTCCTCCATCTGACCATTTTCCAATTAGGTACAGGGATAACAGGGCCATAAAATTAAAGATGTCCTAAAAACATCAATGATGTCATATTTCTGGTCATTATTTGACTGCTGCTGGGTCAATTACTTAACTAAACGGTATAACTTTCTGATAGCAACTATTTTGTATATAGACATAGTCATTTTTTAATTAACTATGTTGTAGACATACGTGCATTTAATCATGTGTAATATAACGCACTTTCATTGTACGACACTAGATTAAGTATTTTTCAATTGGTGTTATAATTGTATAGCAATTGTTATAAACCACTCATTGGTAATTGTATAAATGGTATTGTACCCATAGCCAATGTCCTTGGATAGTGTGCCCTGGTTTACATACAACTGACCCCTGATTGACATCCATGTACAATTGTCTATAGTACTTTGATTCCCCTTTTATAGGGTTTTAATTAGCTATCTAACTTGGTCCTCAGTGTAACCAAAAACGTAAACACACATACCAGACGACATTGGTATATGTAACTTGCTATATGCATTCATTTTCATTGGCAAAATGGTCCTGTATATCTTTCTGGGAAAGCATTTATCCCTGTAGCTATTCTTGATCTAGATCACCATCTTGCACTAACAACAGTGTTGGTCCATTATATTCATAAGGCTTGTTATTATGAGGCTCATTAACCTGGGATTTCCCATCTAGCCCATTAAATTTCAGGGGTATATAAGGAAGCTCAACCCATGTAGCAACCATCCCTACGAAGATACACGTGACGAGTGTTTCGAAACCGTAGAAGTTTGTGGGCATGCCAGGGACCCGTAGCTGCACCAATCCGGCTGTGACGTCATCGAGGAGACTCTTGTAATTCCTCGGCGTGTTATGAGACCACGAGTACACCATAAATCTCCCGCACGCATTGAGCAGACGTCAGGCAACCCTGCAGCCGAACGGCAACCCTGGCAAAAACCCCGTACCACTGACATGTCCTACTGCAGACGTGATTAGGATGTCCATTTTTAACTCTTGTCGAGCAGCAGGCTTTTTTTCAGACGAGCGCTGGGAACCATTCAGCTTGTGTTATTACAGAAGATCATCTACTGTTTATTAGTACAGTTCAATATTTACTACTCCAATTGTAGACACAATTGATGAATCAATGCTCTTTCAATTAATATGTCTTCTCATCCTTTCTAAAGGGTATACACTATTGTGGTGTTTTTTGCATTTCTCTTGTTTCCCTTCCCTCGGTCCTGAGGTAATCCTCAAGGAAACATTACTGCACAAGACTCGGTTTCCATCCATTCCATCCTCAGTCGCCATAGTAGGTTTTTCAACACCACATCTGTCCTCAATCTGGGTGGAGATCCCGAATCAACCCCCCAAGGCAGCTAAGGGACTATCTTCTATCCAAGGACTGTACTCAATTTTTGTTCCCTGCTGTAATGTATTGTGTATAAGTTATACAGGCTAGTCGCTCATAATACACTTAGGTTGGTTCCCCTCAAGAAACCCCCTTGTCCCTCATTACAAATCAGTGTAAAATCCTGAGCTATTTTGTCTTCTTCACTTGCTAAACCTCAGTCCTTAGCACTGTCAGCTAATTGGCTCCAGCAACCGTTTTGGTTTCAAGGGCTAAGATTAAAACCCTTGTTCATGGGTACCTTTCTCACATATATCCCTGCAAACCTTAACTTCGTGATTAGTCCTAAGTCACTTTCCACAGTATCGATTTTCTTATTAGTGTACCCAGACACCCACATCAGTGGCTAGCAGTTCCGTTAATCATAATCTTCGCACTAGTAAACATACCTATTCTGATTTTGGTCATGACAGTACCCCCTGTGTAGGGCCCGGTTGCAGTTTTTTGATAAAACTCTTTTTTTCTTCTAATGTTTCTGCTATTAAGAGTTTCCCGGTTCCAACTTAACTGTTTATTGACCCTCTAATTTCCCCAGTACCCGTCATTGATCCATGCATCAGTTTTCAGAACACTATTCTCCCCTACCAGTGTCCCTGTTACAGATCTGATCCTCCGCTCCAACACTAGCTCCCCTCCCTCCTCTGCCGCCCTGCACTGCGATTCTCAACTTCCAGATATTCCAGCTGCCAGAGCTTATTCCCACTCCCCTCCTATGACAAGCACGATGCCCTTGTGTTGCGTTGCAGAACGTAATCCGCCTCATAACGGTTGTTCAAACTCTCAAGGAGGCCCTTATACCTTCCCCGGACTCTGGTGCCATATCTCAGTAACCCTTTGGCCCGCGCTCCAAATCCCATCCCGGTGCTGGAGGCAGTTTCTTTTCACACGACCTTTCGTGTCCCATGAAAGTAACCTCAGTAATTACTTTACTATGGGGTTTTCTCTCCCTATTGTCCTTTGGCTTGGTGACTCTGAAGTTGGATCACAGACTTATTTGTCCTCTCCCTCTGTAGCGTTCTACAATATTTGGTGAGTCTCCCTAATATTGCTTCTCTCCTCACAACCCTATGGTTATCGCTCCGGAACCTTCTGTTGTACCTGCGTCCATCTGTGTTGGAATACTCAGTTCACACCTCAAGATTTCGGTCCGAAGCCTTGTTTATTGTTCCCCTTTGTCATCACTATACCCATACCTTGCAATGCACCCACCACTTCTCTACCCTCGCTGACATTACCCGAAAACTCTGGAGGAGAACGAACCCTTCAATCCCACGTGCTATGTCAGCAAAGACTTGTCTGTACGGAATGTCGCCCTATACTCTTTCACTTTGGTGCCTCTTGTCCTGAACTTGGGTACCATTACTAGAGACTGGGCTCCCATCGGGGCCCTTCTCCTTTCTTGCTCGGAACCCCCGGTTTTCAACACACCTTGGATTCCCAAACCATTTGCGTGCGAGCCACTAACCAATCAATTTCTCTACCACCACCTTTTCTATCCTAGTTTGTACTCCCAATGAACTGCTGTTTTATAACGATGCCCTGCTCGCCTAAACAATTTGCTCTGAGACCAATGAGTGGCCCATGAGTCTCTGCCACAGCTCTACTCTCCATCCTAGACAATCCGGAACAATCCGGCCCCGCCAACTCTAGATGGTTATGATCGTCCCTGAGGGTCGATCCTGAAGGGGGGGGTACTGTAGGAATCGTGGGCCACGTTCCCTTTCGGCGTGACCCCCCTTACCCACTACCCAGTACTGGCAGCGTTGCTGCCCCTGCCCCCCGTCGCTAAAAACCCATTTCCGCCACCCAGTGCTAACCTTGAACGCTGCCCGTCGCATCTTGATTCTGCACTGGTGTACATACTCTCAGCTGTGCTCCACTAAACTTCTGGTCTCTCAGCCACTCCTAGCATGCTCCTCGACCGCCTCCTCCATGCCCCTCTTCCGGATTGGTCACTGTCGCTCTTTAAATATCCTACTTTGCATTCACTTCCTTGCCGAGCATAGATCCCTTATGTTATGTTTTCCCCTGTGTTTTGCCACAAGCCCCACAGGTGTATATCACGGTGTGAAAGCTTTCCCAGCTAAGTAAGAGTACTTAGCGGCACAGTTGTATATCACGGTGTGAAAGCTTTCCCAGCTAAGTAAGAGTACTCAGCGGCACAGGTGTATATCACGGTGTGAAAGCTTTCCCAGCTAAGTAAGAGTTGCCGCTAAGTCCTCTCTTAGCTGGGAAAGCTTTCACACCGGGATATTAACCTGTGCCGATGAGTACTATACTTAGCTGGGAAAGCTTTTCACACGTGATATCAACTGTGCCGCTAAGTACTCTTTACTAGCTGGGAACGCTTTCAACCGTGACTAGACAACTGTGCAGCTGAGAACTCTACTTAGCTGGGAAAAGCTTTCACACAGTTGAATTACACCTGGACGTCCTGAGTTACCTCTTACTTAGCTGGCGAAGCTTTCACCACCGTGATAACACTGCCAGATAAGTACTTTACTTAGCTGCGGAAAGCTTTTCACACCGTGATATACACGGTGCCGCTGAGTAATCTTATTAGCTGGGAAAGCTTTCACACCGTGATCTACACCGTGTGCTAAGTACTCTTATTGCTGGGAAAGCTTCACACCGTGATATACACCTGTGCCGCTGAGTACTCTTACTTGCTGGGAAAGCTTTCACACCCGTGATATACCACCTGGCCGATAAGTACTTTACTTAGCTGGGAAAGCTTTCACACGTGATATACACCTGTGCCGCTGAGTACTCTTACTAGCTGGGAAAGCTTTCACACCGTGATATACACCTGTGTTCCGCTGAGTACTCTTACTTAGCGGGAAAGCTTTCACACCGGGATATAAACCGTGACGCTAAGTACTATTACTTAGCTGGGAAAAGCTTTCACACCGTGATAATAAACATCGTGCCGCTGAGTAATCTTACTAGTGGGAAAGCTTTCACACCGTGATATACCCCTGTGCCGCTGAGTACTCTTATTAAGCTGGGAAAGCTTTCCACCGTGATATACACCGTGCCGACTAAGTTTATCTTACTTAGCTGGAAAGCTTTCAACGTGTATACACCTGTGGTTCATTACAAGTGGAGGCTGCAATATGTTCATACAGTAATCCCATTGTTTTAATGGGTCGGTGAACATGTAGTTATCTGGACATTTTAAATGGGCCAAACCGAGGAAAAAAAATATTATGTTAGGAACGACTGTATCCTGTGGAAATTCTGATAATTTCATTATCTAACAATGCAGATAAGTGAAGTCAATATAGTCACAACCCCCCCAAAATAAGGTCAAGTATTCATGAAGCTCAGAATATGTCAAAAATTTGCTTAATACATTATAAATCGCCCGTGGGACAAGGTGAGCCAAATATTTCATTGTAATCTACTCTAAAGCAATATTTCTTTTTCAGAAGACCAAAGTTTAATATTTTCCCTAAAACTAAAACCAGTGAAGGACAACAGTGACAATCAGAGAAGGGTCACGGCACAGGTGTATATCACGGTGTGAAAGCTTTCCCAGCTAAGTAAGACTACTTAGCGGCACCGCTCTGCATCGCAGCGGCACCGCTCTGCATCGCAGCGGCACCGCTCTGCATCGCGTGATGAATCAGATATTGAGTAGAAACTAACATTAAAATAAACACTGTTTTTAAGCCGGCTGTTTATTTGGGATTAAACACTCAGATTGGATATCTGTCAGTTAATAATTGCCTATTTTTAGATACATACTTTATTTGGTATTATAGGAATACAGCTGCTGCGATAATATTTATCTGACTTTCTCTGTCACATACATTCAGTGAGTAGATATTTAAAGCAGCTGATCAAGCTGCCGTTTTTAATGTTTATTTATTTTTCCCCTGTAATATGTGCATCAATATAATCCACACAATGATCAGTAATTAGCTAAATCGATCCGTTCTCCTGTGATCGATGGTCGAAGATTCGGCTCAGGGGTTCACTAAATGGCTGTCAATGCAGCAGAAGAGGATCAAAGACGCAAAGTTCTGCTGGGAAGATCATGTGACCAGGCAGCCACTAGATACAATTAGTGCACTGCTAGAGAGAGGGCAGGGCTCAAAAAGGGGCGTGCCAGAGCTTGTTTCAGAAGAGGAAGGGGATGTGACTAAATGTTTGCTATAGGAACAAAAAATGCTTGTTACATAATAATACAATCAAATTTTTTTTTTAATGCTGCAAGTATTTTCTCATAGTACAGAACTGATTTATTAAAAACACACGTGTAGGATATTGCCGGGTCTGCCGCTTTACGTCTGGTACAATATTAATGTAATATACTTGGTAGTTATTTGAAAGAGAGAAGAAAACCTCATCATCTCAGAATGATTTATACATGGGGTGCTCAACTCCAGTTCTCATGACCCCCCCAACAGGTCAGATTTTCAGGATATCCCTGCTTCAGCACAGGTGGCTCAATCAGTGTCTCAATCTATCATGAACGAGCCAACTGATTGAGCCACCGCGTTCTGAAGCGTGATACCTTACACATGCACCTGTTTGGGGTGTGCATGAGGGGACTGAAGTAGTGCCCAAATTACTAAGCGAAGTGGTCCTTAGTATGAGGAGTGGCAAAATCATTTCCAGGTTTTCAAGTTCCGGTCCGGGATGTTTGGCTCTTATCCTCCGCTCTGTTGGCTGGATCGCCATATTTGCTCCTGGCAGCTTTCCATTAAAAGGCATCCCTGTGAGCGAGTTGCCCGACAAAGTTCCAGTTTCCTCTGTGTTACATAGCAACGCACTATATCTTATTGTCTTTCACAATACCAGACCCGGCTCGACGTACCTTGTACTACTCTTTGTCTTCAGCCTCGACGGCCTACCTGCAATGTACACAGGGTCGACTGGCCCTGTCTTCAGCCTCCCGACCACTGCAAGTCCGATCGACTTCCTTGTCTTCAGCCTTCGCCGACCCACTGCATACTCGAATATCCTTTCTATCACTCTCACCACCCGCACGGGTACCCCACTCAAGTACCTTCATCTATCCTTGTCTTCAGCTGCCCGGACAACTGGGGCTGAAGCAGGGATATCCTTAAACCTGACCTGTTGGGGTGGTCATGAGGACTGAAGTTGAGTGCCCCAAATTTACAGCAGTGGTCCTTAGTATGAGGAGTGGCAAAATCATTTCCAGGTTTTCAAGTTCCGGTCCGGGATTTTGCTCTTACTCGCCCTCTGTGGCTGGATCGTCCATTTTTGCTCCTGGCAGCTTCCATTAAAAGGACAGCCCGGTGAGCAGGAAGTTGCCGAGCAAAGTTCCAGTTTCCTTCTGTGTTCATGCAACGCACTTATGCTTATTGTCTTTCACAATACCAGACCCGGCTCACGTACCTTGACTACTCTTGTCTTCAGCCCGACCCGACCACTGCAAGTACCTCGACTGTCCTTGTCTTCAGCCTGCCCGACCACTGCAAGTACCTCGACTGTCCTTGTCTTCAGCCTGCCCGGACTATCCTTGTCTTCAGCCTGCCCGACCACTGCAAGTACCTCGACTGTCCTTGTCTTCAGCCTGCCCGACCACTGCAAGTACCTCGACTATCCTTGTCTTCAGCCTGCCCGACCACTGCAAGTACCTCGATTGTCCTTGATTTCAGCCTGTCTCGACCTCTGCATCCCCACCGACTGCGCAGCTCTGCTGCCAGCCCCAACCTTCGGCCGACGACTCACTACTCTATCAGGACTCTGTGCCTCGGCTCAGGTCGATGATTGCTTTGGTATTAGGGAATGCAGGTTGTCACGGGAGACCAGTACTTTTACACCAAAACCACCGGGATTACTAACACCAGACAGGACAAAGTTGTAGAATAAAGTGGGGTTTATTCTGGCACGCCAGCAGACAAACAACGATGTGCAAAACACAATACAATACCAACTGGGGGCATGGGGAGTAGACTCTAGCCTCGCTAGGTGCAGGGGCCTACTTCAAGGCTTGTCCTGTCCGCTTCTCATCCAGGATCTCAGAGTGCTGATCACACACAGCAGCCCCTCTGAGAAATCTCTCCAGCTGGTCACTGTAAAGATCAAACTCCTTTACAGAATGTCTCTGTGTGTTAGCCTCTCTGTTCTCTGAAGGCAGACCTCCACCCTCTTTCCCAGAGTGTCTCCCTGGAAGTAGAACTGCACGCTCCTTCCCAGAGTAGAACTGATTATCTGATCAGCAGCACCCCTTTATATATCCCTCTGTGGCTATAATTTACATGGGAGGGGGCACCCCTTTATATATCCCTCTGTGGCTATAATTTACATGGGAGGGGGCTGCTGGACATTAAGTTTTGGCCACAACAGCCAGAGGGCATGTCCTGAACCCGGCCTGTTTGACTATGAACTGCGCACTCCGGACCAGTCTGCGCGGTCTAAGGTCGGTGATTTCATAACCCAGCCTCAGTCCCGCAGTCCGGTCCCGGTTTGTGGCGAGCACAATCGTGACAGTATGCTCGGCCCCACAAAACCGGACCGCGCCGTGGCGGGGGTTGGTAAATGTGTAACTGCACCTATGTTCCAGGCTGCGGACCAGTCCCTGTTTGAAGAACAGTATTTGTTTGAAAAACTGCCTCCGCCTAATCTTGCTTGTATGTACGAAGGGTTAACCCCCGCAGAAAGACTGACTCGTAAAGAAATACTGACTAAATCTCAGGAATGTAGAGAGTTAAAGAAGATGTTACAAGCCCAGTACTCCCAACTGCTCCTTCTTAGGTCCACTCCGGGACTGGAAACTGGGGATTTTGGGGTACTGGTTCAGGCCATAGACACCACCCTTAAATTATTCCTGGAATTTGACAGGAAAATAAGTGAGCGTGAACCTCTACTTGCTGCCTACGCACAGACTATTCACAAACACTTTTCTGTCAGTCCTGTTGTTAAACCTGTGGGGGCACCTCCCTCTCCAAAAAATGTCCAAACCACCCCACTATCACTGCCCCCTAAGGTAGAAGCTGCCATGATTTCTAGCCCTGATTGCGCCTCCCATTGCTTAAATCCCAAAGATGTATGTATGTATGTATGTCTTTATTTGTATAGCGCCATAAAATGTACATAGCGCTTCACAGTAGTAATACATGTCATATAAATAGCAAATATAAATAACACATCATGGGAATAAGTGCTTCAGACATACTGTAAAAGTAACATTAAGGAAGGAGTCCCTGCTCCGAGGAGCTTACAATCTAATTGGTAGGTAGGGAGAACGTACAGAGACAGTAGGAGGGAATACTAGTAAGTGCGTCTGCAGGAGGCCAAGCTTTGTGTCATGTGTCCATGATTATCCAGTGCTACTCATATGCTTCTTTAAGCAGATGTGTCTTAAGGTGGGTCTTAAAGGTGGATAGCGAGGGGGCTAGTCGGGTATTGAGGGGAAGAGCATTCCAGAGGTGTGGGGCAGAAAGTGAGAAAGGTTTAAGGCGGGAGAGAGCTTTAGATACAAAGGGGGTAGAAAGAAGACATCCTTGAGAAGAACGCAAGAGTCGTGATGGTGCATAGCGAGAAATTAGGGCTGAGATGTAATGAGGGGCAGAAGAATGTAAAGCTTTAAAAGTGAGCAGTAGAATTGAGTGTGAGATACGCGATTTAATCGGAAGCCAGGACAGGGATTTCAGCAGGGGAGACGCTGAGACAGATTTAGGAAAGAGTAGAGTGATTCTGGCAGCAGTGTTTAGGATAGATTGTAGGGGAGACAGGTGAGAGGTAGGAAGGCCGGACAGCAGGAGGTTGCAGTAATCGAGACGTGAGAGAATGAGGGCCTGAGTCAGAGTTTTAGCAGTTGAGTAACAGAGGAAAGGGCGTATCTTTGTGATATTGCGGAGGAAAAAGCGACAAGTTTTAGAAACGTTTTGAATATGAGTGGAGAATGAGAGAGAGGAATCAAGTGTGACCCCTAGGCAGCGTGCTTGGGCTACTGGGTGAATGATCGTATTTCCAATAGCAATGTGGAAGGAGGTAGTAGGGCCAGGTTTGGGAGGAAGTATGAGGAGCTCTGTTTTTGCCATGTTAAGTTTCAGTCGGCGGATGGCCATCCAGGATGATATTCCAGAGAGGCATTCAGAAACTTTGGTCTGTATAGCAGGTGTAAGGTCAGGGGTTGAAAGGTAAATTTGTGTGTCGTCAGCATAGAGGTGATATTTAAACCCAAAAGATGTGATTAGGTCACCTAGAGAGAGTGTGTAGAGAGAAAAGAGAAGGGGTCCCAGGACAGAGCCCTGGGGTACCCCCACAGAGAGATCAATAGAGGAGGAGGAGGTGTTAGCAAAAGAGACACTGAAGGTACGATGGGAGAGGTAAGAGGAGATCCAGGATAAAGCTTTGTTCCGAATACCAAGAGTATGGAGAATGTGAAGGAGAAGAGGGTGGTCCACGGTGTCGAATGCTGCAGAGAGGTCGAGTAATATGAGCAGAGTGTAATGACCTCTGTCTTTGGCAGCGTGGAGGTCGTCAGTTATTTTAGTGAGGGCTGTTTCAGTAGAGTGAGCAGTGCGGAAGCCAGATTGTAGAGGGTCTAGTACAGAATAGGTGTTGAGAAAGTGTAGCAATCGAGAGAATACAAGACGTTCAAGGAGTTTGGAGGCAAAAGGCAGGAGGGAGACAGGTCGATAGTTAGAAGGACCGGTAGGGTCAAGCTTGCTGTTTTTGAGTAATGGTATAACGGTTGCATGCTTGAAGGATGAAGGAAAGGTACCAGAGTAGAGGGAAGAGTTAAAGATCTGTGTGAGCATAGGGATTATAGAAGGAGCAAGAGGTTTTAGGAGATGGGAGGGAATGGGGTCAAGTGGGCAAGTGGTAGAGGGCGAAGAGGAGATCAGCAGTGATACATCCTCCTCCGAGATAGCAGAAAAAGAGTCAAGAAAGACAGGAGGAGAGTTGGGAAGCATTGTGGGATGGGAGGAGGCAACAGATGGGATGTTCTGCCGTATGGACTCCACCTTTTTCTTAAAAAAGTCAGCAAAGTCCTGAGGTGAGATGGATGAAGAAGAGGAGGCAGCTGAGGGTGGTCTGAGTAGAGAGTCAAAGACAGAAAAGAGACGGCGTGGGTTAGACTTGTGTGTGTTGATTAGTGATGAAAAGTAGGTTTGTTTAGCCTGAAAGAGGGCAGAGTTGAAACAGGATAGCATAAATTTGTAGTGAATGAAGTCTGCGAGCGTATGAGATTTCCTCCAGAGGCGTTCAGAGGAACGAGTGGAGGAACGCAGCATGCGTGTGTGGGAGTTTAGCCAGGGTCTGGGGTTAGAAGGGCGAGGACGGCAGAGAGAAAGTGGGGCAAGATATGTCTGCGTTAACCCCTGCCAGTCAGGTCTGTGAGGTTCCCGTGGAGTTTACTTGTATTTCAAAAGCTATGGCCCTAGTATCTGAGAATCTACCCTCACTTTCTAACTCAGAATCCCCAACTCCTGCCCTTGAGGTTTTTTCTGCTTTAACCCCTGATAGGCAGCTCTGCGTGCTCCCCATGTCAGAGAAGGAACCCCTTCTGCTTCAACCTTCTAAGTTAGAATCCCTAAGCTCTGTTCCCGAGCTCATTCCTATATTAACCCCTGCAGGTCAGCCCTATGAGCCTCCTTTGGTAATCCCCTGTTCGCCAGCTAAGGCCACATCCTTGGCTCCAGAGGAGGAACTCCTTGTATCCTCAATTTCAGAGGCAAATCTCCCTCTTTTTGACTCTCAGGTACTATCTGCATTGACCCCTGTAAATCCTTGCTGCCCCCAGGCTAATGCATCATTTCTAGCATCAGAGAATGAATCCCCAAGTCTGACAGCAGAGGTTGCACTGAATGACTCCCCTAAGCTTGCTGAGTCCTTGAAATTTCTTTAATACAATCCCCCTGCTTCAGCTCAAGTTTCCGTTGCCGTGTCCCCTGAAACTTCTGCTAATATACTGGTTCCAGTTAAAGGTATTCAGGATCCGGGTTTTTCCCTAAGCCTGTTCGCAGAATCCCCACCCAAGTATTTCGCTGACCCAGTCTGTCACTCAGAATGCTGAGATCCCTGCTTCAGCACATAGTTCCCTTGTCATAGAATCTGTAGTCTTTTCTGATTTCCCAGACACTCCTTCCCAATCAACCCCTCCAGAGATCAGCGTATCTGTTGTCACCCCCTTAGTACAGTCAGAAACCACCCTGTTATTATTATTGTTATTATTATTGTTATTATTATTATTATTATTATTATTATTATTATTATTATTGTTATTATTATTGTTATTTTTGTTTGGAGGGGTTCAGTCTGTGAACTAGAATCATTTAAAATGTATCTTAACAATAATGACAGAAATCTAGTCTTTACATTTAAAGAAAGTAGGAACTGCATCGAGTTTCTAGATTTACAGTTATACACAGATAATAATATTTTGAAAACAAAAACTTATTATAAACCCGTACAGGCTAATAACTATTTGCTGGCCAGTAGTCACCAAATTGGATTAGAAACATCCCAAAGGGACAACTGGTCAGGATTAAGCGTAACTGTACAGACCCCTCTGTCTTTGACATCCAGGCACAAGAATTAAGACAAAAATGTATTGACCGTGAGTACAATAAACATCAGTTGGACGATGCTATAAAGACTGTTACAGCCATGACAAGGTCAGATCTGTTACAATATAAACCAAAAGATCAAAAAAACACAATAGTGAACACGGTGGCTTTTATTACTAAATATAGTTCATTAGCACCACAAATTGTCAAAATATTTGAGAAACACTGGGGCCTTCTACGGCAAGACGATATCCTTAAAGGATTTCTGAAAGACAAGCCGGAAATTTATTTCAGGAGAGCAAATAACTTGAAAACAAAACTATCCCCAAGCTGCCCCTTTAGTAGAGATGTTCCAAACAAAAGGGATACCATCAAAGGCTACTTCCCTTGTGCTAAATGCACAGCCTGTCAGTACAGCGTAAAGACCCAAAAATTTGTTTCCAATATTACATTTAAAGAATATCCGATCCGAACACTTATAAATTGTCACAGCCAATTTGCAATTTATCTGTTGGAATGTCCGTGTGGCTTACAATATGTGGGCCGCACGGGCAGAACATTACAGAGAAGACTAGGGGAGCACATATATAACATAAAGAGAGGCTTCGAGGCCCACAATGTGTCTCTCCACTTCAAATTAAAACATGCACAAAATCCATTAGGACTTAAATGCCATGCTATAGAGTGTCCCACATTTAGTAAAAGAGGGGGTGACAAAATTAACATCATTTCAAGAAGGGAATCCTATTGGATATTCGAATTGAAGACCCTCAGCCCACATGGTCTGAATGTGGAATTTGACTTGACATCATTCCTCAAATAGCATGGTTACATAATTCCTCAGTAATGCATACATGCATAAAAATAAACAAAATAAATTACATAATATTTAATTAACCAGGTCCGCATGACATGGTGGGGTGCCTAGCCCTTGTCCGCCGACACCTCAACCAGTTGTGGATACGCCAGCCAACACTATATAATATTTATAATAACCACTATATTTATAATAACCACTATAATATTACACAAGCACTAAGAATATCACTATCTATAATAACCCCATAACTAAGAGTGCACATTATATAAAATCATCACAGACTACATTTATTTATTTCTTTTTACATTTATTTATTTCTTTTCACATTGCACATACACATACATAGGATTAATTAAATAGATGTATTATCACCCACATTATTGTTCATTAACATTTATGTAATGTATAGCTATCACATCAACTAAAAATCACATTATTTATTTTACTTGAATTGATTTTATTAAAAGGTTCTCTACATATAAGATGTGTCTCTCCAATCTGACCATTTTCCAATTAGGACCATGGTATAAACAGGGCCCATAAAATTAAAGATGTCTAAATAACATCAATGATGTCATATTTCTGGCATTATTTGACTGCTGGGTCAATTACTTAACTAAACTGTATAACTGTCTGAATAGCAACTATATTGTTGTAGATAGACATATAAGTGTATTTAATTAACTATGTTGTAGACATACGTGCATATAATCATGTGTATATAACCAATTTCATTGTAGACACTAGATTAAGTATTTTAAAATTGGTGTTATAATTTGTATTAGCAATTGTTAATAAACCATCATTGTAGATTGTATAAATTGTATTGTACTCCATATACACATGTCCTTGGATAGTGTGCCCTGTTTACACTGACACCCTGATTGACATCCATGTACTAATTGTCTATAGTACTTTGATTCCCCTTTTATAGGGTTTAATTAACTATATAAATTGGGTCTCAGTGTAAACCAAAACACACATACCAGACGACATTGGTATATGTAACTTGCTATATGCATTATTTTCATTGCAAAATGTCCTGTATATCTTTCTGGGAAAGCATTTATCCCTGTAGCTATTACGTTGATCTAATCACCATCTGGCACTAACAACAGTGTTAGGTCCATTATATTCTAAGGACTTGTTATTATGTTAGGCTCATTAACCTGGGAGTTCCCATCAGCCAATTAGAATTTCAGGGGTATATAAGGAAGCTCAACCCATGTAGCAACCATTCCCTGACGAAGAGACACGTGACGAGGTGTTTCGAAACGCGTAGGAAGGTTTGTGGGCATCCAGGGACACCGTAGCTGCACCAATCCGGCTGTGACGTCAGCGGAGGAGACGCTTGTAATTCACTCGGCGTGTTAGAGACCACGAGTACACCAGGAAATCTCCCCGCACGCATTGAGCAGACGTCAGGCACCCTGCAGCAGACGGCAACCCCTGGCAAAAGACCCCGTACCACTGCACATGTCCTACTCAAGGACGGTGAGTAGGATTCCAGTTTTTACTCTTGGCGGAGCAGCAAGGCTTTTTTCAGCACAAGCGCTGGGAAGCCATTCATCTTGTTTTATTAACAGAAGATCATCTACTGTTTATTATTACAGTTCATATTTTACTCCAATTGTAGACACAATTGTATTAATAAATGCTCTTTCAATTAATATGTCTGACATTGTCTAAAGGGTAATACACTATTGTGGTGTTTTTTTCATTTCTCTTGTTTCCCTCTCTGAGGTAATCCTCATAGGAACATTACTGCACAAGACTCTGTTCCATCCATTCATCCTCAGCGCCATAGGAGGTTTTTCAACACACATCTTCCCAATCTGGGTGGAAGATCCCAGATCAACCCCCCAAGGCAGCTCAAGGACTATCTTCATCCAAGGACTGTATCTCAGGTTTTGTTCCCTCTGTATGTATTGTATAAGTATTACACTAGCGCTCATATACACTTAGTATTGTACCCCTCAGAAACCACCCTGCCTACATTACAAATTCAGGTGTATAAATCTGAGCTATTTTGTCTTCCTTCACTTGCTAAACCTCAGTCCTTTAGCACTGCAGCTAAATGTGCTCCAGCAACCGTTGGGTTATTCAGGGCTAAGATTAAAACCCCTGTGTTAATGGGTACCTTCTCACATATATCCTGCAAACCTAGAACTTCCGTGATTAGTCCTAAGTCACTTTCCACAGTATCTGATTTTCTTATTAGTGTAACCCAGACACCCACATCAGTGGCTAGCAGTTCCGTTATCAGAATCTTCGCACTAGTAAACATACCTATTTCTGATTTTGTCATGACAAGTACCCCTGTTAGGGCCCTTGCAGTTTTTGATAAAACTCTTTTTTTCTTCTAATGTTTCTGCTATTAAGAGTTTCCCCGGTTCCAACTTACTGTTTATTGACCCTCTAATTTCCCCAGTACCCGTCATTGATTCCCAGGCATCAGTTTCAGACACTAGTTCTCCCCCTACCAGTGTCCCTGTTACAGATTCTGAGCCTCCAGCTCCAGACACTAGCTCCCCTCCCTCCGCTGCCCCTGCACTGCCTGATTCTCAACTTCCAGATATTAAAGCTCCAGAGCTTATTCCCACTCCCACTCCTATGACAAGCACGATGCCCTTGGAGTTCGTTGCAGAACGTAATCCGCCTCATACGGTTGTTCAAATCTCTCAAGGCCCTGTATACCTTCCCCGGACTCTGGTGCCATATCCGAAGTAACCCTTGCCGCGCTCCAAATCCCCGGTGCGGGAGGGCAGTTTCTTTTCACGGACCTTTCGGTGGCCCCTGAAGTACCTCAGTATGACTTTAACTATGGGGTTTCTCTCCCTATTGTCTTTGGCTTGGACTCTGGGAAGTGGAGATCACAGACTATATTGTCTCTCTCTGAGCGTTCTACAATATTTGGGAGCTCCACTAATGATTGCTTCTCTGCCTCAGCAAACCCATGGTTATCGCTCACGGAACCTTCTGTTGTACCTGCGTCCTCTGTGTTGGAAATACTCAGTTCACACCTCAAGATTTCGGTCCCTAAGCCTGGTTTATTGTTCCCCTTGTCATCTACTATACCCATACCTGGCAATGCACCCACCCACTCTATACCCTCGCTGACCATTACCCGGAAAACCTCTGGAGGAGAAGACCCTCTCAAATTCCCACGTGCTGATGTCAGCAAAGACTTTGTCTGTACGGAAGGTCGCCCTGATAAACTCTTTCAACTATTGGTGCCTCTTGTCCTGAACTTTGGTACCATTACTAGAGACTGGGCTCCCATCGGGGGCCCTTCTGCCATTTCTGCTCCGGAACCCCCTGGTTTTTCACAGCCTTGGATTTCCAAACCATTTGGCGTGGCGAGCCACGTACCAATAATTTCTCTACCACCACTTTCCTATCCTAAGTTTGTACTCGCCAATGAACTGCTGGTTTACGGATGCCCTGCTCGCCTAAAACAATTTGTCTCTGAGACCAATGAGTGCCCATGAGTCTCTGGACCACAGCTCTACTCTCCATCCTAGACAATTCCGGAACAAATCCAGGCCCCCCAACTCTAGGAGTGGTTATGATCGTCCTGAGGTCGATCCTGAAGGGGGGGGTACTGTAAGGAATCGGGGGCCACGTCCCTTGCGGCGTGACCCCTCCTTACCCACTACCAGTACTGCAGCGGTTGCTGCCCCTGCCCCCCGTCGCTACCCATGCCGCCACCCAGTGCATACCTTGAACGCTGCCGTCGCCATCTTGGATTCTGGCACTGGTGTTACAGACTCTCAGCTGTGCTCCACTACTTCCTGGTCTCTCAGCCACTCACGAGCAGCTCCTCGACACGCCTCCGCCATGCCCCTCGTCCGGATTGGTCACTGTCGCTTTAAATATCCTGCTTTGCCTTCACTTCCTTGCCGAGCATAGATCCTTATGGGATGTTTCCTGTGTTTCTGCCACAAGCCCTGGCTTGTTCTCTCGTTACGTATTTCTCTGTTTTGTTCCAGTTCGTTGTACTCGTCCAGTTTCCTCCAGGCCTGCTGCTGCTACGCTGAGTTCCTGGTTCTTAGAGACCTGTCTACTTTTGCGCTGTAACACGGGGTTTATAGTGCTGCCTGGCGGTGTGCCCATTGCAGTCAGTCTTCCCTCTCCTAGACCGGCGCCATGGGTCGTGGACGCCACTTGCGCAAACCTCGTTCCCGACCTGCAGCAATTGCGCTGAAGCAAAAGGTTCAGCTTGATTTCCTGTTGCCGACTCCCTGCTTGGACTACGACTACCCGGATATCTCCTACCCCGACTCTGGCTCGTCCAACGACTATGCTGTTATCTCCAGTCCTGAACCCGGCCTGTTTGACTATGAACTGCGCACTCCGGACCAGTTTGCGCGGTCTAAAGTCGGTGATTTCATAACCCAGCCTCAGCCCCGCGGTCCGGTCCCGGTTTGTGGCGAGCACAACCGTGACAAAAAGGTGTCTAACAAAATATATACTGTCCTTGACAGAACGTGCAGCTCCCAGAACAGCACTCATTCCCAGTCCAGATAACAAATAGTGAGAATACGGGGGCGCAAATTTCATCCCGGAACATAGAAAAAAATATATACTGTAACAAGAATAGTGCAACACTGTATAATAATCTGACACAGTTTGGGTTAATCTTTGAATGTTAGACTCACGTGTTCCACGTGGAAAACAGGCATTTCGGTAATATGGAGAAACCAACTCTGAACTCATCATTCTCTCATCTGCTGTTGATCTTTCCACAAATGAGGCAAGAAGTGCTGTGAGTCCAGGGTTAGCGAGTCCAGTAGCCATGGGGACTATCCCTCCAGCAGCCCCAAGGCAACCCAGTCCTTCACAATTATCTCGGTGAGCACCCTCTTCCTCCCCCTTTCCATCTCCCGCCACAGCTGGAAGAAACTCTGGCACCCCGGGCTGAAGTGTAATCACTGTGGCTGCAGCTATGGGCTCCATGCCCTCAGGATAAGCAATGCTTGCTTCATGCCATTCCAGATCCTCCTCCAGTGGCACCTTTCACTGACCAGCCATCAATAAGCCATAACCCTCACACTGGACAACGATCCGGGCAAGATCCCAAGTCCTGAATCGTCCTGCTCGCTTGTCCATGTTTCACCCGCAGGCAAAAAGTTATGAGACAAAGGGTGACTGTATTTTTCGTACTCTTGTTATAGGATCCCGCAGGATACTATACCATAGGCTCAATAAGATCCCACCGCTGCCACCAGAAAAAAGCCTGTCACGGGTGACCAGCACTTTTAACACCTTAATACCCAGGTCCTTTGATTGAGCAAAGCAAGAGATAAAATAAATTGTAATTTGTTTACAGATTGAACATACACACGTTAGTTTACAAAAAAAAAAAACTTGAAATACACTTACTGGGATGGGGTAAAACGAAATCTTGTATTCTCAAAACAAAATCTTTAGAAATAGAATTTCTAGGCACAATTTCCCAGGAGCAGGAGTTGTGCACAAACAGAGTCGAAAACAGGGTGGGTCGAAAACAGTCTTTGGATAGTGGCGCCTCTCGCAACCACTGTTTCTCTGCCAGAGCTGCTTTCTTTGTTCTACCGCCATAGACTTGGTTCTGGATTCCTTAGCTCTTACAAACACTTGAGTTGGGTTACGATGTTACAAAGTTTAAAATTCAGCTTAGATGAATCTGACTCCCGATCGGCTGCAGGGATTTTTATGCAGTAAAAATCCCTATATGTAACCTCTGCAGCCAATCTCCTTCGTGGGAATAATATTCCCACTTATCCCAGAGTTGCCATACTTGGCAACACCTGGCAGAGGGCTTCTTAGTTTGCTAAGGGCATGTGTGAACCTCGCACCATTGCCACTTAGCATACCTGACCCAGCCTCCTTACCTGGCGACATTTTGTCTGAGCTGGACGGACATCTGGCGCATTTGCCCGGACATTTGCTAAGATGGGGATACTTGCATTACCCCTCCCCACTTAACACCTTCGTCGGCCGAAACCTTTTAACTTTGGACTTTTATAGATATCTTGGCTCTAAGCCAGCGGGGTGTCTTAGAAGTTCGGGCTAAAAATGAAAAATGTGTCGCTTACCTCGCAGGAATTTCCTGCTATGCATTTCTAAAGTACAGTGAATACAAACACAGCGTTTCCTCTGTGCCGCCGTCTGAATGAAAATCCCCTTATGCCTATACTGTTGAAACAATTGAAATAGGGGAACTTTCATTCATCAATTTTTATATAACTTTATAAAAATTGCGCTATTAACTTTTTCATGATTTTACCCAACCAGCGCTCACAGCAAATCTCAGCGCGCTAAGACCTTCCCAGAAGAAGTTAGCTAAAAGCTGTGTGTTGTGTTGTGGGCTCCCGGGTTTTAAAACCATTTTTCCTTAACGCGGTTACAGGGAAACACTGAAACAGTAATACATTTCATAGTTAGAAATATAATATTCTCACCACCTTATACCTGGTGGGAGACACATAGACATTTTTTATTACAATCACAGGTTTACTGCCATTATTGGGTCGCAGAGCTGACAATCTACATTTCCCTAATAAGGCTCAGGGGCACCCAGCCAGGCATAATACCTTTATTTACTAGCCTGCGCTCCCCTTCACCGTCACATCTGCCCTACGCGTTTTGACTGTATCAGTCTTCCTCAGGGGATAATCTGATAAAGTGTGGTGTCCCCCTCCTTTATATGTTTACCGCCGCCATCTGAAATATACTTGTGCCGCGTCATCGATGACGTCACGGCGCTCTCCGACATCCGACGCTTCATCACGCATTGACATTCCTGACGTCACGACGTTGCCTGAGGCTGTAAACATCCCGAGCATGTTCCTCTGCAATTTCTTCACAGCAGCGTTTATTATTTGCAGTGATGTCATACCTCATGTTACCTCATTATGCAATGACAGTCACACATGAGGCTACTGAACTACCAATAAGCATAGCATCATCCATACTTCAGTAATACAGACTAAATTATACATACATACAACAAACATCACTTTGGTATTTAACATGCACCGAGCACCGGGGGGGTGAGTGCTGGGGACCAGGGGGGGAGAAAGGAGGCGAGGGGTGGGGGACGATGAGCACTGGGGGGGGGGGGATGAGCGCTGAGGGACAGGGGGGGGGAAATGAGCGCCGAGGACAGGGGGGGGGAAATGAGCGCCGAGGACCGGGGGGGATGGGAAATGAGCCGCCGAGGACTGGGGGGGGAATGGGAGGGAGGGGAGAATGAGCGCCAGAGACCAGGGGGGGAGAATGAAATGAGCGAGGGGACTGGGGGGATGAATGCCGCCACGGGGGGGGGGAATGAGCGCCGAGGACAGGGGGGAGAGGGAGGAATGAGTGTCGGGGGGAGAGGGAGGACAAATGAGAGCCAGGGACTGGGAGGGGGGAGAAAATGAGCACCGGGGACCTTGAGGGGGGAAGGAGCAGCGGGGAACAGGGGGGAAGGGAAGGAACACACCCGTAACCACCACCCGGCCAGCCAGCCACGGGGACACGGGACAGGAGGTCGGGACACCGCATGACCAGCACATCCCGGGCTACGCCGGGTATATCAGCTAGCCATGCCTATATCACTCAATTACAGCCTCCGGCAACGTCGTGACTTCAGGAACTTCAACGCGTGACGACGGCTCTGACATCATTGATGACACGACGCAGGTACATTTCGGATGGTGGCGGTGCACATATAAAGGAGGGGGACACCACACTTTATCAGACTAGCCCCCGAGGAAGACTGATACAGTCGAAATGCGTGAGGCGGAGCCTTGCAGTACAGAAACTTTGGGGGGGGGGGGGGGCATTCCTCAACATTCGTGTCCTTCAGCCTAGAATAGGTAGGATTTCCTCAGCCCAGTGACTGCCTATCGGCCGTGCCGCTGGATCTAAGGCTGTTTCGGTGAGTGCTGTCTGTCCAGCTCCTGTGTAGTGACCCAGGGTGGACTGAATGCCTGCCTCAAAGACACTTACATAAGTGCATTACTCTGTGTTTTTTAATAATTAAAGCATTTTACACTATATTTGCATTTTCTTCTTGAATGTGGGATTCCCCTCCCTGTATTTTTCTTGTTGACGGTGTGAAGAATTTACCTGGATGAGCTCAGAGATGGTTACTCCATATTACCGAACTGCCTGTTTGTCACGTGGAACATGTGAGTCTAACATTCAAAGATTTAACCTAAACTGTGTCAGATTGTTATACAGTGTTGCACTATTCTTGTATTCGCGTAAATGCTAAAAGCTTACAGTGTGTGGTGTGTGTGGGTGGTGTGGTGTGTGTGTGGTGTGTGTGTGTGTGTGTTGTGTGTGTGTGTGGTTGTGTGTGGTGTGCTCTGACACCAGGGGATTCCTGAGTGGAGGTAAAGTGCAGTGCAATTCCTAAAAGGGTCTATAGACCCGGAGAAGTGACGATGGATGTGAAATCTTTTAAGTGATCAATAAGCCAGTTTATTTATACAGGACTTACATAAATCACCTCGTAGGATGTAATGATTTCAATTAATGAGACTACTCGGAGTCTGACACACGTTCTTGAACTCACCTCTCCGGTAATCTGCCTGTAAAGTTCCCAGCATGCTGAATCCCTATAGATCTGCGATCTTTATGGATTTCTGCAGTAGTAGAGTAAATGGAATATGATTAATGATCCCACACTCCCTTCCTACAGGACTTGGTGCTATAGGCTAAGATACTAAGCTCAGTTTAACTTGTTGACTGAACAAGAACTTGTTTCATTGCCAAAAATGGACCCTCAGACACAGACTGACAGACATCATTCATTACTATACACAATACAAATTAATTATCTATAGTCCTTCCCAGTATGGTGCGCCAAATCTTCTATCTAATAGTGTCATATTTATGCATAGCATTTGTGTCAATGGCTTTGAAACGTTGTCCTCTGCCTGTGACAGCACAGGTCGGTGAAAGTCGGATACAGGGAACAAAAGGGTCACAGTGAAGGGTGGGAGTGATTCAAGAGAGCAAAGCTCCACTCATATGTCCAAACTTTAAAAGCTCCATCAGTCTCCATGATATCAGTAACACTCTCACGTATGATCCTCAGTATAACCTCTCACTGTCTGATCCTCAGTAACACCTTCACTGTCTGATCCTCAGTAACACCTCTCATGACTGATCCTCGTAAACCTCTCACTGTCTGATCTTAGTACCCTTCAAGTCTGATCCTCAGTAACACCTCTCACTGTCTGATCCTCAGTAACACCTCTCACTGTCTGATCCTCAGTAACACCTCTCACTGTCTGATCCTCAGTAACACCTCTCACTGTCTGATCCTCAGTAACACCTCTCACTGTCTGATCCTCAGTAACACCTCTCACTGTCTGTCCTCCAGTAACACCCTCCACGTCTGATCCTCAGTAACACCTTTCACTGTCTGATCCTCAGTAAACACCTCTCACTATCTGATCCTCAGTAACACCTCTCACTGTCTGATCCTCAGTAAAACCTCTAACTACTGATCCTCAGTAACACTCTCACCCTGTCTGAATCCTCAGTAACAACATCCTCACTGTCTGATCCTCAGTAACACCTCTCACTTGATCCTCAGTAAACCTCTCACTGTCTGATCCTCAGTAATAACACCGCTCACTGTCTGATCTCAGTAACACCGCTCACTGTCTGATCCTCAGTAACACTCTGCACTGTCTGATCCTCAGTAACAACCTCTCACTGTCTGATCTCGTCTCTCGTCAGTAACACCTCTCAACTGTCTGATCTCAGATAACACCTCTCACTTTGATCCTCATAACACCTATCACGTCTGATCCTCAAGTAACACGCTCTCACTATCTGATCTCAGTAACCCTTCACTATCTGATCCTCAGTAACAAACCTCTCACATATCTGATCCTCAGTAACAGCCTCTCAACTGTCTGATCAAGTAACACCTCTCACGGTCTGATCATCAGTACACCTCTCAGTGTCCTGATCCTCAGAAACACTCTCAATGTCCTGATCCTCGTAACAATCCACTGTCTGATCCTCAGTAACACCTCTCACTGTCTGATCCTCAGTAACACCTCTCACTGTCTGATCCTCAGTAACACCTCTCACTATCTGATCCTCAGTAACACCTCTCACTATCTGATCCTCAGTAACACCTCTCACTATCTGATCCTCAGTAACACCTCTCACTACCTGATCCTCAGTAACACCTCTCACTGTCTGATCTTCATTAACACCTCTCACTGTCTGATCTTCATTAACACCTCTTGCACCTCTGGCTTCTCCTCCACTACTGGTCGCTCCAAACCCAGCTCATCGGTACATAAGCAGATGATTGATGACCCCACCTTGTACTATATCAGCAGGGTATACTGGAGGTGCCGCCTGGTGAGGGATGGAGGATGAGAGCACCATGGGGCCATGACTGTCTGAACAAGCTGTGTCCATACTCTAATAGTGTGAGCAACCAGATGGTGTGTGTTTTACAGAAGCCCCCTCCCCACTCATCTCTGCACTCTAAACACTATCAACCAGGGACTGAGAAACGCAGGATATGGGAACCGTGACCAGAGCCTGGAAAGCTGGCAGCCACACGCAGGATATGGGCACCGTGACCGGAGCTTGGAAAGCTGGCAGCCACACGCAGGATATGGGCACCGTGACCGGAGCTTGGAAAGCTGGCAGCCACACGCAGGATGCATAATGTAGCATCACATCCCACCTGCTCATTAAGGCAATGAATAATCTTATGGTTGCAGAATTTATATTCTCTCTCCTTGGGTGGCACTATTGCGCAGTTGTCATGGTAGGGGGATAATCAGGCTTTCAAATAAAGAATAAGCCTGTTTTGGTTACCCCTGATCCGTGTATAAGTGACCCAGAGAGTTAGCTCCTGGGCCCAGTAACATGGTACCATTCCAATGTACTGTCTGCAATAAAAGTATTTTTTTGTGTTTTTCCCTTTCAGGGTATGCCAGCGAGCAGGGCTTGCCGGGGGATGAGTTTCCGGATGTGCCAGCGAGCAGGGATTGCTGGGGATGAGTTTCCGGGCGTGCCAGCGAGCAGGGATTGCTGGGGTATGAGTTTCCGGGCGTGCCAGTGAGCAGGGATTACCGGGGGATGAGTTTCCGGGCGTGCTAGTGAGCAGGGATTGCTGGGGGATGAGTTTCCGGACGTGCCAGCGAGCAGGGATTGCTGGGGGATGAGTTCCGGGCGTGCCAGTGAGACAGGGATGTGGGTATGAGTTTTTGGGCGTGCCAATCAGCGCGATTGCGGGGGATGAGTTCCGGCGTGCCCAGCGAGCAGGGATTGCTATGGGATGAGTTTTACCGCAGGCGGCCAGCGAGCAGGGATTGTGGGGTATGAGTTTCCGAGCGTGCCAGCGAGCAGGGATTGCTGGGGGGTGAGTTTCGGGTCGTTGTGTCAGCGAGCAGGGATTTGCAGGGGGATGGGTTTCCGGGGGGTGTTGCCAGGAGCAGGGATTGCTGGGGGATGAGTTTCGGGCGTGCCAGCGAGCGGAGATTGCTATGGGATGAGTTTCGGGCGTGCCAGCGAGCAGAGGATTGCTATGGGATGAGTTCCGGGCGTGCCAGCGAGCAGGGATTGCTGGGGTATGAGTTTACGGGCGTTGCCAGCGAGCAGGATTGCTGGGGGATGAATTTGGTGCGGCCAGCGAGCAAGGATTGCTGGGGGATGAGTTTCCGGGTGTGTCAGCGAGCAGGATTGCTGGGGTATGAGTTTCTGGTGTGCCAGCGAGCAGGGATTGCTGGGGGATGAGTTTCGGGCGTGCCAGCGAGCTGGATTGCTGGGGATGAGTTTCTGGGGTGCCAGCGAGCAGTGATATGGGGGAGAGTTTCGGGCGTGCCAGCGAGCAGGGATTGCTATGGATGTGAGTGTCCGGGCGTGCCGCGAGCAAGGGATTGCTATGGGATGATGTTTCCTGAGGCATGCCAGCGAGCAGGGATTGCTGGGGTATGAGTTTACGGGCGTGCCAGCGAGCAGGGATTGCTGGGGGATGAGTTTGGGTGTGTCAGCGAGAGGGATTGCCGGGGGATGAGTTTCAGGGTGTGTCAGCGAGCAGGGATTGCTGGGGTATGAGTTCCTGGTGTGCACGAGCAGGATGTAGGGGATGAGTTTTGGGCGTGCCAGCGAGCATGATTACTGGGGGATGAGTTCCCGGCGTGCAGCCGAGCAGGATTGCTGAGGGATGATGTTTCCGGCGTGCCAAACGAGCAGGATGCTTGGGGATGAGATTCGGGCATGCCAGTGAGCAGGGATTGCTGGGGGATGAGTTTCGGGTGTCGCCAGCGAGCAGGGATGTGTGGGGGATGAGTTTCGGGTGTGCCAGCGAGCCAGGGATTGTGGGGATGAGTTTCGGGTGTGGCCAGCGAAGCAGGGATTGCTGGGGATGAGTTCCGGGCGTCAGCCGCGAAAGAGGGATTGCTGGGGGATGAGTTTCGGGAGTGCCAGCGAGAAGGGATGCGTGGGGATGAGTTTCGGGCGTGCCAGCCGAGCAGGGATTGCGGGGGATGAGTTTCCGGGCGTGCAGCGGCAGGATTGCTTGGGGATGAGTTTCCGGGGGCGGCCAGCGAGCAGGGATTGCTGGGGGATGAGTTTCCGGGCTGTAGCGAGCAGGGATTGCTGGGGGATGAGTTTCCGGGCATGCTAGCGAGCAGGGATTGCTGGGGGATGAGTTCCGGGAGTGCCAGCGAGCAGGGATTGCTGGGGGATGAGTTTCCGGGCGCTGCCGTGAGCAGGGATTGCTGGGGGATGAGTTTCCGGGCGTTGCCAGTGAGCAGGGATTGCGGGGGATGAGTTTCTGGGTGGCAGCGAGACAGGGATGCTGGGGTATGAGTTTCGGGCGTGCCAGCGAGCAGGGATTGTGTGGGGGATTAGTTTGCCAGGGGTGCCAGCGAGCAGGGATTGCTGGGGGATATGAGTTGTCCGGATGCTAGCGAGCAGGGATTGCTGGGGGATGAGTTTCTGGCGGGCCAGTGAGCGGATTGCTGGGGGATGAGTCCGGGCGTGCCAGAGTGAGAGGGATTGCAGGGGTATGAGTTTCCGGGCGTGGCTAGCGAGCAGGGATTGGCTGGGGGATGGAGTTTCAAGGGGGGTGTTGGCGGTGATCCATTACAGAATGTGCCTAGGAGGTGTGGTGCCGGAGTTGTCGGTTCCCCTATAAATGTACCCGGGAAAGAATCATGCCTGATTCTCAGATACATGTAGGCACATTGTCCCGAAATACCTCCCTGAAAGCGCGATCTCAACACTAGGGTACCCTGCTTCAGCACAGCACAGAAGGAGAATGAGGCACAGGGAGGAATACGTCTCCCTGTAGCTGAGGCAATCCCTAGGTTAAGGGGGGTACCCCAGCGAGTGCCAAGGTGACATTTGTGGTTGCCCCAAGTATATAGGTTGAGGGGTGTAAGGATCCGTGAGTTCACTAGCTCGGCCCGCGATCGTTTGCTCCACTTCCCCGTCCTGCGGCGCGTCCCCTGGGCGATCTATCAGCCGTTGGACTACGTGCGCGCACAGCATCAACGCGCGGATAAGTTGTACTGTTGGATAATAGGAATATATAAGATATATTTTAGTGCAGCCGTAGCTTTGCAGAACAGGAGCCGTGTGGTTGCTTTGGCCATGATACACAAGCTGTTAATATTTTGCAATAACGGGCTTTCGGTTGATAAATATTTAGCTATTTCTTGTGCTAGCAGGAAAGGGGAAAAAAGGAATTTAGTTCCGCTGACAGTTTCTCACTAAGTGTTGCCTGATGGGAATAGCAAGGATTTTTTTGTAAAGATAAGCGAAAGTACATTCCGCTTCAGCACGCAGCAAGTGATGCATGACAAGGGAAAATAAGTGTGTATAATGCCAGGAGGTCAGACACAGAGAAAGCACAGCACAGAGACATAGGCCGAATAGTCGAGACTGACCTGGCATGATACCATAATCTCAGGCTCGTGGGTATTGCAAGCATTCCTAATGTGTAACTAACTCTGCATAATAATATTTATACAGTGTTCGACAAACCTATACATTGCACACACCCGGGCGATGGATAAATCGTGGCGAGCTCCTATTGGCCCAAGCAGCACACGTTTGGTACTAGGTGGCGAGTAGAATTTTTGGGTGATTTACTCGAACCACACATTATATATATTATATATATATATATTAGTATGGTGGGTGGGTAAAAAAGTGAACAAAACCCTTCACAGTAAGCATATAGCAACTGTAAATATTCATGTCTATATTCATTTGCATGTCTTAGACAGGTCTGCAACCCTGTCTTTCACCATTATCGCCCAGCACACAGCACTTCCACTGCAGAAAGCGATTCTGGGAAATGACATGCAAATGAGCACACAGTGTCACCTTTTATCTCAAGCTCACATTACATGAACAACCCTTAGCCAATGCATGCTGCTTTAAACACAGCTTTTAAGCAAGGACTTGGGAGATGTAAAGTCAGTTAACCCACTCACAGACATGTTTCAACCTTGATGGGTATCATGTAATGTGGGTTGTTCATGTAATGTGAGCTTGAGATAAAAGGTGACACTGTGTGCTCATTTGCATGTCATTTCCCAGAATCCCTTGCTTCAGTGGAAGTGCTGTGTGCTGGGCGATAATGGTGAAAGACAGGTTTGCAGACCTGTCTAAGACATGCAAATGAATATACAGGAATATTTACAGTTGCTATATATATATATATATATATATATATATAACGGATTATAGCATTTACTTATTTCTTATGCTGTATACAATAAATGTAAGTCTTATCTTACACAAACTGTGAGTACCTCTCTTGTATAATAATCATACTATACCCTATTATACGGGTGTAAGACGAATTCTACGAATACAAAATTATGACTTGTGCTTCTACTTAGGGTAGAAAATAACACGTCGTAAGACATTATTCGGGGAAAGAGTGTGTGGTTTCCGTACCCATATTAATACCAAGCCCTCTGCTCCTGCTTCTGGGTTTCGCCATCGCGGGGGCATCATAGGCATGTCACGTACGCGTGGGATGCATGCTCTTTGCGCGCAGGTACCACGTCACCAGCCCCCACCTACAAACCCTCCCACACCTGTCTCCTGCACCAATCGCAGCATGCGTTCCTGATGCGCCTCCTCTTGCCTTGTCCTCATTGGTTCCTGTGCCTTATATGCTCAGCCGTTTCACTGGTTCATCGGCTGAGCATAAACCTTCCTGCTAGCGAAGTGTTCACTGCTGTCTCGCCTCCACAGTCTTTTCCTCTGGACTCCGCTTTTCTGTTCTAAAGATTTCGGCTACATACGACCATCCGCACCTCTCCATCTCGAAACCGGCTAGCTCCTCGACGTTCCGCCTCTCTCCAATCCAGACCACGGCTAAGTACCTCCTAAGATCCGCTACTCTCCAACACAGACCTCGGCAAGTATTACTGACCATCCAGACCTTTCCTACCCTGACCCGGCTACCTCGACCAAAATACACTCCAGACGCGCCCATGCGGCTCTGGGTTTGTGTATATTAAATCCCCACCTCGGTCACGCCTTGTTTGTGGTGAGGACTCCGTTACAAGTGGGGACTCTGAGAGTCCAGACTGAGTCCAAGGGGAAATGTGTGGGGTATAAGGCAGATAGGAATACAAATATAACATCTTTCTTCTTCTGTCCCCTGCACCCAGAGGCTCAGAATACCTTAATGTAGTGAAATATACTTTATTATATGCAATGTCTTCTTTACATTCGGAACTGATGTCCAAACAGGCTGCCTGAGCTAACCCATAGGCGCCGGTATGTCTGCTGGACATCGGAGTTCAAAGCAGCCAGAGGATGCCCAGAGGTGAGAACAGCGTTTGGTCAGCAGGGAAAGGCAGAGTACCAGGTCCGGAGATCAATGGCAGTCATTCGGGCTGCCTCTTGTTCTGCCAGACCTGGTGGAGCCTGTCCCAGCGGGTGGCATTGAGATAGCCAGGGACGGAGGTGGCAGGGATAGAGGTGGCAGGGAGAGAGGCGGCAGGGAGAGAGAGGCGGCAGGGAGAGAGAGGCGGCAGGGAGAGAGAGGCGGCAGGGAGAGAGAGGCGGCAGGGAGAGAGAGGCGGCAGGGAGAGAGGCGGCAGGGAGAGAGGGGGCAGGGAGAGAGGCGGCAGTCTTGCGCATGTCTCTTGGCTGTTTCAGATTTCCAGCTGACCTGGCTTTTCTAGGTGGCTTGGCTCTGATTGGTTGCTTGGGAATTTTCCCACGCGTCGATTGGCTGTGGAGTTTTGTGAATGAAACTCAGAATACTTTAAGAATCGATAAGCTAATCAGATTGTAGTTCCCTGTAGTAAGAACACAGGCTTTTCAAAGTTGCTTCCAAGCAAATAGCAAAGCAACCGGCTTCGATTTCAAGCCAGGAAAGCGCCCGCCAGAGACTAGGTCCAGCTTTCTGCGGCCAGGTTCTCAATATCGAACATAGCGGACGCAGCTGGGATTTTATGCCGATTTGAGTTCCATGGGATTTGGAGTAACTCGCGGCTAGGAGGGACCAAGTTCTCAGAAGAGAACGTATCGGCGGCGTATGGAATTTTATGGGTTCCTGAAGAGTTTGGGCTAAGTCCCGGTCAGAGTAAAACTCTTCAATAGAGTTCCCTGCACCTAGGAAAGTCTAGTTTTCAACCCCAGTCCCAAAGTAAGTGTGTCTTTTTGTATGTATTTTGTGTTTCATTGTGTGTAAGCGAATTTATGCCGAATAAATTACAATTTATTTAATTACCGTGTTTTGCTTGAATGAATGATCCTGGTAAAAAGGTGTAAATAACCTGATCTCCTGTGACAGTGACCATGTTTATTCAGGTGATGATAGTTTGGTCGGAAGTATTTTCTAGGTTGCATTGGCGTGGGACCGGGATGGATGCAGTGGTAGAAAAATCCAGGAGGAAAATAACTAAGGCTATGGCAGCATTCGGGATGAGTCTAGGGGGAGTTGCAATAAGGCATGAGGACCTACAAGTGGGTCTGAAAGGCCTGTTTGATTGAGGATGAGGTGTCACGGTAGACCAGGCAATTACACCTTTATACCGGGATCATATCACTGAGCAAAGCAAGAGGATGAAATAAATTGTATTTTATTCACTTAAAATAAGCAAACACACAATGTATTGTATTGTATTGTATTGTATGTCTTTATTTATATAGCGCCATTAATGTACATAGCGCTTCACAGCAGTAATACATGTGGTAATCCAATAAATAACAGATAATATAAATAACAGATCATGGGAATAAGTGCTTTAGACATTAAGGAAGAGGAGTCCCTGCTCCGAGGAGCTTACAGTCTAATTGGTAGGTAGGGAGAACGTACAGAGACAGTAGGAGGGAGTTCTGGTAAGTGCATCTGCAGGGGGCCAAGCTTTATGTGCCATGTGTTCAGAATAGCCACAGTCCTATTCATATGCTTCTTTAAGCAAGTGTGTCTTAAGGTGGGTCTTAAAGGTGGATAGAGAGGGTGCTAGTCGGGTACTGAGGGGAAGGGCATTCCAGAGGTGAGGGGCAGTCAATGAAAAAGGTTTAAGGCGGGAGAGGGCTTTAGATACAAAGGGGGTAGAAAGAAGACATCCTTGAGAAGAACGCAAGAGTCTGGATGGTGCATAACGAGAAATTAGGGCTGAGATGTAAGGAGGGGCAGAAGAGTGTAAAGCTTTAAAAGTGAGGAGAAGAATGGAGTGTGAGATGCGGGATTTGATCGGAAGCCAGGAGAGGGATTTCATGAGGGGAGATGCTGAGACAGATCTAGGAAAGAGTAGAGTGATTCTGGCAGCAGCGTTTAGGATAGATTGTAGGGGAGACAGGTGAGAGGCAGGAAGGCCGGACAGCAGGAGGTTACAGTAATCAAGACGGGAGAGAATGAGGGCCTGAGTCAGAGTTTTAGCAGTCGAGCAACAGAGGAAAGGGCGTATCTTTGTTATATTGCGGAGGAAAAAGCGACAGGTTTTTGAAAGGTTTTGAATGTGAGGGCAAATGTGAAGAGGAGTCGAGTGTGACCCCAAGGCAAGCGTGCTTGGGCTACTGGGTGATGATCGTATTTTCCAACAGTAATGTGGAAGGAGGTATTAGGGGGCCAGGTTTGGGGGGAGAAGTATGAGGAGCTCTGTTTTGCGCTTTTGAGTTTAAGGGCGGGGAGTCCTCCAGGATGATATAGCGAGAGACATTCAAAACTTGGTTTGTACAGTAGGTGTAAGGTCGGGTGTTGAGAAATATATGTTGTGTCGAGATCACATAGAGGTGAAATTAAACCCAAAAGATGTTATTGGTCACCTAGAGAGAGTTGTATACAGAGAAAAGAAAGTCCCAGGACAGAGCCCTGGGTACCCCCACAAAGGATCAATAGAGGAGGAGGAGGTATTGCAGAAGAGACACTGAAAGTACGATGAGAGGTAGGATGAGATCAGGATAGAGCTTTGTTCCGAATGCCAAGAGTATGGAGAATGTGAAGGAGAAGAGGTGGTCCACGGTGTCAAATGCGCAGAGAGTATGTAGTATATGAGCAGTAGGGTATGACCTCTGTTTTGGCAGCACTGGAGGTCGTCAGTATTTTAGTGAGGGCTGTTTCGTTGGAGTGAGCGTAGGAAGCCAGATTGTAGAGGGTTAGAGAGAAATTGGTGTTGAGAAAATGGAGCAAGACGAGCGATACAAGACGTTCAAGGAGTTTAAGGAGGCAAAAGGTCAGGAGGGAGACAGGCCGATAGTTAGAAAGACAGTAGGGTCAAGCTTGCTGTTTTTTGGTAATGGTATGACTGTTGCATGTGTTGAAGGTGGATGAGGTTTCCATAGCAGAGGGAGGAGTTAAAATGTGCGTGAGCTTAGGGACGAGTAGTAGGAGCAAGAGGTTAGGAGATGGGAGGAATGGGGCAAGAGGCCAAGTGGTAAGAGGGAGAAGAGGCGATCAAAGCGACCACATCCTCCTCTAGACAGTGGAAAAAGAGTCAAGGAAGCAGGAGGAAGTTAGGAAGAGGTGTGTGGATGGGAGGAAGAAGCAGAGGGGATGTTCTGACGTATGGATTCCACTTTTCCTTAAAATAGTCAGCAAAGTCCTGAGCGGAATGGAGGAAGGAGATGGCAGCGGAGGGTGGTTTGAGTAGAGTATCAAAGACAGAGAACAGTCGCGTGGTTAGACTTGTGCCATGTTGATTAGTGAAGAAAAGTAGGCTTGTTTAGCTTGCGAGAGGGAGAGTTGAAACAGGATAGCATAAATTTGTAGTGAAGGAAGTCTGCGAGAGTATGAGATTTCCTCCAGAGGCGTTCACAGGAACGAGTGGAGGAACGCAGCATGCGCTGTGTGGGATTTAGCCAGGGTCATAGGTTTAAAAGGCGAGTGCGGCACGAGAGAAAGCGGGGCATGTGAGATCAAGAGAGGGGACAAGCAGAGTTGTAGTTCCTGACCAGTTTGTCAGGGTCTGTAGCAGATCTGTGGAGAGGAGAGGGGAGGAGTGTAACGTGGACCAGCACGGTAAGTGAATAGAGCGCAGGTTTCTGCAGAACCCGGGTGTAGATGGAGGTGGAGAAGTTGAGAAGCGAGTAGAGAAGAATGAGATGAGGTGATGGTCAGAGAGAAGAAAAGGGGAATGAGAAGATCAGAGAGGAGAATTTTTAGTGAAAACCAGGTCTAAGTAGTGGCCATCCTTGGGGTTGCTGTCTGCAGTCCACTGTTGAAGGCCAAAAGAAGAGTTAGAGAAAGAAAGCGGGAAGCCCCAGGAGAGAGGGGTCATCAATGTGGCAATTGAAGTCCCCAAGGAGAAGAACAGGGGAGTCTGAAGAGAGGAAGAAAGAGAGCCAGGATTCAAAGTGAGGAGAAAGGCAGAGAGGGGGATGAGTAGAGGTAGGTGGGCGATACATGACCGCCACTGAACAGGGAGAGGAGAGAAGATCTGGACAGTGTGAACCTCAAAGGAGGGAAAGGCAAAGAGAGGGGAATAGGAATAGTTCGGTAACCGCAGAAGATGAAGAGCAGGAGCCCACACCTCCACCCCTGCCATCAAGCGGCGCGGAGTGTGGGAGAAGGAAAGGCCACCATAAGAAGGGGCAGCTTCCGAGCAGAGTCAGACTGAGTTGAGCCAGGTCTCAGTTATAGCAAAGAGAAGCAGGGATTGAGAGAGAAAGATTCATGCCAGAGAGGAACTGTTAGAGAGGGAGCGAGCATTCCAAAGGGCACGAGAAAGGGAGAGAGGAGGGAGGTGGCAGGGGATGGGTATGAGGTTGGAGGGGTTAACACCAGAAGGAGTAGAAGTTGTATGTGGAGGGAGGACGAGAGCAGTAGAAATAGCAAGGACCAGGATTGGGAGAGATTCCCAGAAGCAAGGAGGAGAAAGCATGATAGAAAGATGGTGTGTGAGGTGATTGTAGGGTGTGTTTTAGTGCAGAGGTATAGCTTGTGGGTGACAGAGGACCAGTTAAGAAAGGAGTTCATAGTGAACTGAAGTGGGGAGAAAGGAGAGTGGAGATATATGAATAGAGTTAGAGAGACTAAGGAAACTGGTTGGTAAGAAGTGCATGCTTTTAAAATAAGTGCGGTTGCAGCAATATAAAAAATAAGGCGGCATCACATCATAGTTTAGTGTTGAAATGTGCAGTCTTAGATAATGATACCTCTTTTCCAACGTATATCAAAAGCAGGAATCAGAAGCAGTAGGTGATGTCCACTTTTCCACTTCTTTTTGAACTTCCTTTTTAAACTATTCTAAATACTGAAAACATATTACTTAAAAGCATATCTGCTTACACGCATGGCTGCTATCAGCAATGGCTGTTAGGAGTTTACTTATATACTTTTAGAAAGTCACCTGGTTGGCACAACAAACTTAATTACACAGTGAGGGTAGTTAAAGCAAATGGTTTTTTTTCAAGGTGGGTGTGTCTTGCCTGCCTTGCACAAGTGTGAAGCTGAATTAATTAAGTAGGATGGGGATGATGTTACAGACAGACAATAGAATAATGTTTTACCTAATAGAACTATACACACATGGGAGGATATCAGATAGACAGCACAGTTGGAATATGTTTTTACCTAATAGAACTAAATACACAGCATGGGAGGATATCAGGATAACAGACATGAATATGTTTTTCTACCTGAGGAAGAGAAGAGATGAGTGAGTGATTCAATATTCCCTCCTTCCTTTTAAACTTCATAATCTTGAAACATATATACTTAAAGCATATCTCTTACAAGCCATGCTGCTAGCCACAAAATACACAAAATACAGCAAAAAGCACACTTACTTGGGACGGGGGTAACAAAACTATACTCTACTAGGTGCAGGGACTTCAACATCCAGAAGTTTACCCTCAATACTCTTGGAAGTGCAAAGATTCCAGGCAGATTTTGCTGAAGCAGAGCCTTGTCTCATTCTTGCTGGAAACTGTTAAAACTTTAGAATCTTGAGAGAATCTAAAAACTTGGGAGAAATCTGAGAACTTGGGAGCTGCCAAATCTGAGCTGCGTACGGGTTTTTAAACCTCTCAGTTTCATTCACAGAATTCTATCTGCTCCCGCGTCCAGTATACAGCTCCAGCAGGGTTTTAGGGGATATCTCTGGTGGAACTTCTTGATAAGTTCAGGAGCGTGAATCTGATGGTGTGAAACCCAAGAACGCTCCTCTGGGCCATATCCTTTCCAGTGGATGAGGTACTGAGTGATCCTCCTGGATATTTGGAAATCAATGATAGCCTGGATCTCATACACCTGTTGTCTCTGCACGAGTCGAGGAGGTGGTGGTATGGGGGAGCGATCTGGAAACCGGGAACTGTGGTAGGAAGGTTTCAGCAAGGAAACGTGAAACACGGATGGTATCCTCATAGATGCTGGGAGTTGTAAACGGTATGCCACCGGGTTTATTTTTTCCAAGACTTGGAAGGGGCCCAAAAATCTTGGTGCAAGCTTGAGTGTGGGAGTTTTTAAGCAAATGTTCTTAAAGGAGAGCCATACCTTGTCTCCTGGATTTAGCTCAGGAATTTTGCGGCGGTGGCGATCAGCTTGATCCTTCTGTCTGGAAGCAGCTCTCCTCAAATTCTCTTCAATCTTGGTCCAAAAGGACTGCAAGGTCTGGATCCTGCTATCTGCTGGAGGAACCCCAGAGGAAGAGGGAGTGATGGGTAGACGTGCCGGATGGAACCCATAGTTTGCGAAGGGTGAGAGTTGTGTAGACTCATTCCGTAGGGAACTATGGGCAAATTCTGCCCAGGGAAGAAGGTCTGTCCAATTGTCTTGCGTCTCAGTGACAAAGCAGCGCAGGTACTGCTCTAGGGACTGGTTGGTCCTATCCGTTTGCCCATTAGTCTGAGGGTGGTACCCAGATGAGAAGTGGTGGGATATGCCAAGTTTTTTTGGAGAAAGCCCGCCAGAATCTAGAGACAAACTGAGGACCCCTGTCGGAGACAGTGGACAAGGGGATTCCGTGGAGACGGAAGATTTCCCTGGTACAGATGTCTGCCAAGGTAGGAGAATTGGGGAGGCCCTTGAGTGGGACGAAGTGTGCCTGCTTAGAGAAGCGGTCAATAATTACCAAAATTGTGTTCATGCCTTTGGAGACAGGCAGCTCCACAATAAAGTCCATCGATAAATGGTTCCAGGGACGATCAGGAATGGGGAGTGGAAGAAAAAGTCCCTGAGGTTTACTGCGGGGAACCTTACTCCGGGCGCATGTGGTGCAAGCTTTGACGAACTCACTGATATCCCTTCGCATGTTGGGTCACTAAAAAGTCCGTTCAATGAGGTCAGTAGTTCTCTTGGTGCCCAGATGACCCGCAGTTTTAGATGAGTGACCCCATTCCAGAATCTTCCTGCGGTGAATGGGTGCTGCAAAAAGACAACCCCCGGCACCTCTAGACCCTCCGGAATGTTGGACTGGTCCATGAGAATTTTGTCCAGTACATCGAAGGTATTGGCAGATATGATGTACTTGGAAGGGAGTATGGTCTCTGCTCCGGCCTCGGTTTTGTCCTCACTTAGGAATTGCCGAGAAAGAGCATCTGCTTTTAAGTTCTTGAACCCAGGGATAAAAGAAAGAATGTAATTAAAACGGGAAAAGAAAAGAGACCAACGGGCCTGACGAGCTCTCAGACGACAAGCGCTCTCCAAATACATGAGTTTTTGTGGTCCGTTAGGATAATGATTGGGCTCTCCGTACCTTCCAACAGATGCCTCCATTCCTCCAATGTGAGTTTGATGGCTAGTAATTCCGTTACCCACATCGTAATTCTGTTGTGCAGGAGAATTTTTGTTTTTTAAATGCACAGGGATGCAACTTAGCTGAAGGCGACTTTCTTTGCGAAAGAATGGCGCCGGCTCCGATGTCAGACACGTCCACCTCCAGTGTGAACGGAAGTTTAGGGTTGGAATGGATCAGGACCGGTGCTGAAACAAAGGATTTCTTCAGAAAGTCAAAGGCTTGAACAGCTGTGGGGGGCCAAGACATGACATCAACTCCTTTCTTAGGCGTAGTAGTACCTGCTTGACTTGTTCAATGTGTTCGGGAAGGTTTTTGGAGAAAATCAGAATATCGTCAAGATAAATGATGAGAAAGACCTTGAGATGATCCCTGAATATTTCATATACGAAATCCTGGAAGACCGCAGGGGCGTTACACAAGCTAAACAGCATAACTAGGTATTCATAGTGACCGTCTCTTCTATTGATGGCCGTCTTCCACTCGTCGCCTTGTCGAATTCTTCGCAGGTTATACGCGCTGCGTAGATCTAATTTGGAAAAGATGGTTGCTCCTTGGAGACGATCGAACAGTTAGGATATTAAGGGTAAGGGATATCGGTTTTTAATAGTAATTTTGTTTAACCCTCGGTAGTCGATGCATGGACGAAGGGTACCATCCTTCGTCTTGACAAAGAAGAACCCTGCCCCAACTGGAGAAGATTTCCTGATAAACCCTTTCTTGATATTCTCTCGAATGTAATCCGACATGGCTTTAGTCTCTGGAAGGGAGAGAGGGTATGGTTGCCCACTAGGAAGAACGGACCCAGGCAGGAGAGCTATAAGACAATCAAAGGGTCGGTGAGGAGGAAGGACCTCTGACTTGATTTTATCAAAGACATCTCTGAAGGCCGAATAACAGCTCGGTAAGGTGCTCGGTACCTCCTCAGGATTTCTCACACTGCAGATTGTCTGCCATGGTACTTTGCAGGTCATGGAGCACTGCTGATTCCAGGAGATGGGTTCTTGTTTGACCCAATCGATATGTGGATTATGACGTCGAAGTCATGGAAGGCTTAAAATGATTTCGGCAGATGGAGAGAGGATGACATCCAGGGAGATCCTCTCTTTGTGGGTCTGCTCGACCAGGAGGGACAGCTCGACAGTTTGTAGGATGATGAATGCCGGCTGCAGAGGACGTCCGTCAATGGCCTCAAGTCCCACTGGGGTCCTCTTCCTCTCCAGATGTTATTCCTCCTAGCGAACTCTTGATCTATGAAGTTCCCTCCGGAACCGGAATCGATAAACGTTGAGGCAGCAACCGAGAGCCCTGGGCCAAAATCGATACTGGAATCAAAATTCTGCTAGGTAAAGGGTCCTTGGTGGTAGAGGATTTAGAGAGCGTTCCCACGGGGACTCCTCTGGGCCTCAATGGGAGTCGGCGTTTCCCGACTTGGGACCAGGCTTGAGGGGGCAGTGTGGAACGAAATGACCATGATTACCACAGTAAAAGCAAAGTCCGGAAGATCGGCGACGCTGTTTCTCTGAAGAGGACAGCCTGTTGCCACCTGCAGTGGAGACCTCTGGAAAGGAGGAATGAACAAGAGAAGTCCTGGGGTTTACCTGACGGTGACATGAACACTCGGATCTCCTCTCTTGTAGTCGTTGATCCACTCGAATGCAGACCGCAATAAGTTCCTCCAAGTCAACTCTTGTGCGGCAAGTCCATCCTTCAGCTGTTCAGAAAGGCCTTGCCAAAAAAACAGAAGAGAGAGGCTCATCGTTCCACCCCGTCTCAGAAGCGACTGTCCGGAATTCCAAGGCATACCTGGCCACCGGACGATTTCCCTGTGTGATGTGCAGAAGGGAGGAAGCCGCAGTAATTTTACGACCCGGGGTGTCGAAGACACGTCTGAACTCCTTTGTGAATTGTCAAATGTCCTGTGTGAGCTGCCTTCTCTGCTCCCAGATGGGAGAGGCCCTGGTCAATGCGTCCCCTATGAACAGTGAGACTATATAGGCTACTTTGGATCTAGACGTAGGGAACCGGGAAGGAGTCATCTCAAATTGTATAAAACACTGATTGAGAAATCCACGACACTCTAAGGGATCTCCGGATGTACCGGTTGGGAGTGAGAAGTCGTGGATCGGACGGACAGTGGTTAACCGTAGGACTAGGCAGAGGTGGAGGGAATGTGGGTATGTTAGCCTGTTGTACTTGGACTGAGGGGGCCTGAAGGTCTTTCTGTAATGAGTCCATGCGACGATCAGACTGTTCTAAGTATTTCTCGAGCTTGGAGAACATAGCGGCATGAGATGCCACCACATCCCCCACCCCAGCGGGGTCTATATTTGTGGGGCTGAGCATAATGTTACGCTGTGCTCACCACAAACTAGAAGAGTCCCCTGTGCTGAGATGGGAATAGGCAAACACCAGCCACAGACACGGGGACCCCATCCGGAATGTAGGATGGTCTTGCAGTCCGGGTCTAGGACAGTAGAGATCAGAGTAAACATATACTTGCCGGGTTCGGTGCAGGAGAGGTCCGGAGCGTGGAGGGTACTATTGCCAAGGTCAGGGCTGGAGAGGAGTGGATCGTGAAAGTTCAAAGCCAGGGTCAGGGTAAGAGAGGAGCGGATCGTCGAAGTTCAAAGCCAGGGTCAGGGTTGGAGAGGTGCGGAGAGCCTGGTGAAGCCGAGATCAGTATTCCAGAGAGAGAAGGGTCCAAGGACAAGCAGAGTCGGTACACCGGAGATCAGAACTAGAAACAAGGCAACAGAACGGGAACAAGGCAGGATAAGCAGAGGCAAACACAGGGTAACGTGAGTCTATGCTCAACCAAAGTGCCGGTGGCACAGCTGAGCATAAATAGCAGGCACTGACCAATCCCCCAGGGGGCGGAGCGGAGGCGTGACCTCCGCAGAGTCCAGTGATAGGCTGAATAGGAAAAGACAGCTGAATGGGATTTAGCTAATGAGCTCTTCTTGACCCGTCGCTCAGGTGCGTCGCGCACGCGTGCTGATGATGCGCGACGCAGCCACACTCCAATCCCGCGATGCAGGGTTTGCGCCTGCGCACCGCACCAGTGGAGGACGCCGCTACTGCGGGGAGCACCTTGCGCATGCGGGACGAAGCGCGTGAGGGAGCCTGATAGAGTGGGGGCCGACAGCGGGTGTCGGTGCGGACTGCAGGTAAGTGCGGGCGCTCGGGACCTGCACGGGTACACGCGTGGGTCTGCGCGGCCCGACAGTCCTTACAATATTTTATCTAACACCTCTCTCTGGCCACGCAATTGTCTCTGGGGGAGCACACCAAGACAAAGGGGTCCAAGCACCTACCAGCGTTGGAGATTGAAGTGGAGAAAGCAAAGAAAGAATGGACTGCTAAGGTGAGGAGGCAAAGACATCCCTGATGTGTGTTACACTTACACAGGGCCGTGCAAGTGGTTAGATATTTATTAGTCTATTTCCACATCTTCCACCCTCCCCCTTTGCAGCATACAGTAAGTAAATTGACTGTGGGATTTAACCCTTGTGCCTTCTGTGTGTGTTATGTGGGCAGGTTACAAATCCAGCAGCCTTCCCACCTGTGTATGTAATTCTGAGTTTGTATTTGTGCACTGTGAATATATGAATTATCTGTAATTCCTCGCTCCCCTATTCTCTCTTTACACAAGGCAACCCCCTTATAAGCTGCACAGGCAGCCACGGGACCATGAGTCAAAGGGAATACACAGAGAATGCATTAACTGGCCCACTGGGCTTACATAGTTACCCACACACACACGGTTCCTAGCTTATAACCTTATGGGGGACAGTATAAGGGGAACAGTATAAGGGGAATAGGAATTACAGGGCAACACGGTAAGGTATAATATTAGACCCAAGAGCTGACACTCTCAGCCCTTGCCATACGGTTTCAGGGGTAGCCAGACGGGCTCCATCTTTATTAATGAAGGCCGGCTATGCCCTACCATCACAGCGGGAGTAATGTTACTCTGGGAGGGGGACTCAGTCAGTATTGGCTCCTGGGGAGTGGTCTGAGACCTCGGAAGTATTTTAGCTGGGGAAGGCGGTACTGTTCCAGGTTGCGGTGCCTGGAATGGTGTTGACCTTCCAGGAGGAATTTGTGGAAGGCGGTACCATGCCAGACTAAGTTCGGATGGTGTTGTGGTGACCTTCCGATGGGGACTCTATGTATTAACACTAAGGCACTGAATAGCTAGATGAGCACGAGCTGAGGGTATCTCTCGATCTCTGGATGTGGATGGAGAAATCTGGCTGGGTCCCTAGTTGGGGATAAATATTTATCGGTTGTTATAAATAAATCTGTGGCCGTTAATTTCTCCCAAGAAGTTGTTTAGTGCAGATATTGGGAATGGGAGAGGGGACCTGATCGAGGTCGGGGCTGGGGGACCTGATCGAGGTGGGGGTGGGGGGGGGGGACCTGAGCTGAGGTGTGGGGGGGCATGATCGAGGCGTGGGGGGGAGACATTATCGAGGGTGGGGGGAGGGACTGTATTTGAGGTGTTGGGGGGGACTCTTGATCAAAGTGTGGGGGGGACAGGAGCGAGACACATGGGGGGGAAAGGATGCCGAGAGAGGCGGGGGGGTAGGACTAATGAGCGATGGTTTTGTGGGGGGGGGGGACCTGATCCAAGGCTGTGTGGGGGAGGGGGACAATGAACGAGGTGTGAGGGGGGGGACATGATCAGGTGTGGGGGGGGGCGGGGGGGCCATGAGCGAGGTGTGGGGGCGGGGGACCTGATAGAGGTGTGTGGGGGGGGAATGGCAGAGAGATTGGCCGACGTGCGCTGGGGTGAAAGGGAGAGAGCGTGGGGGGGGGGGGGAACCGTCCCTCTGGGGGGGGGGGGGGGGCGGCGGGAGGGGGGGAATGAGAGAGGTGTTGGGGGGGCGGTAGCTGATGAGAACGTCGGGGGGGACATTTTGGTGTGGATCGAGGTGTGGGGGGGACCTGATCGAGGCGTGGGGGGGACCTGAAAGAGGAGGGGGGGGGGATGAAGGTAAAGACGGAGTGGGGGCGAGGAGCTGAAAGAGAAGTGGGGGCGAGGATAGGGGACGCATGACCCAAGAGAAGGCGGGGGGGCTGACCGAGACGTGGGGGGAGCTGCCCCCGAGACGTGGGGGGAGCTACCACCTGAGACGTGGGGGGGGAGCTGACCGAGGCATGAGGGGGAGCTGACTGAAGGCGTGGGGGGAGCTGACAGAAGAGACATGTGGGGCGCGACTGAGCGGCAAAGACATAAGAGATAGTTGGGGGGTGCGAGAGCGAAGAGAGTAAAGGTCCTCGGAGGGCGAGAGAGGCCAATACGAGAAGGGGGGGGACGAGGGCATAAGTAGGACCGGGCGGCGAGGACCCCAGGAGGACAAAGAGTCTAGAGATACGAGGCGCGGGGAGATGGGGGTGGGGACAAGAGGAGCGGGGGGGGGCGGGAAGAGATAGCCGGACAGGGGTGGAATGATGAAAGAGGACCGGGGGGGGGGAGCTAAAAGGAGACGTGGGCGGGACGGGGACAGAGGAAAGAGAAGTGGGGGGGAAAGTGATCGAGGCGGTGAGGGGGGAGTGGGACAGAGAATGGGGGGAGCTGAATGAGAAGCTGGGGGGCCGGAGCTGACTGAGGGCGTCGGGGGCGGGGGAGGAAGCTGACCGAGATGTTGGGGGGGAGGAGCTGACTGAGACGTGGGGGGAAGATGACAAGATGTGGGCCGGGGGATCCTGATCAAGAAAGGGGAGCATGGCGGACAGACGAGAGAGGAGGGGCCAGGGGAACAGGAAAGAGAAAGGGGGGGGGGAACGCGACCAAGCAGATAAGGGGGGAAGAGGAGAGAGAGGAGGGGGGGGGGGAAGGACCTGAGACAGGGGGTGGGAATAACCGACAGAGAAACCATCTGGGGGGCCGGGGAGGGGGGGTGGCGGCCCACGGGCGCGGGGGGGGGGGGGAGCTGATCGAGGCGTGGGGGGGAAATGATCCGAGGCTTGTGGGTGGGCGCACCGAGAGAGAGGTAACTTGTGGGGCGGTGGGATACAGAGAGAGGGACGGGGGGGGTGGATGGAATACCAGGTAGCGAGGCGGAGCTTGGCGGGGAGCAGGCAAGATCGCCCGGGGGGGACGCCGTGACTCATAGTAGAAGGTGGGGGGAAAGTGACCGAGAAAGCCGGGTGGGGGAGGAGGTAGCGAGCGAGTGAGTGGGTCGGGAAACGAGCGACGGAGCTCGGGGGGGGGACCCTGATGCGAGGACCGTGGGGGGGACATGAGAGAGGGTGGGGGGGACCTGAAGAGGCCCGTGCGTGGGGGGGGAGGACTGATAGAGCGTGGGGGGGGAACGGATCGAAGGCGGGGGGGGACAACTTAGGGAAACTGGGAAAACTGATAGAGGCGTGGGGGGGAACTGATAGAGGGTGGGGGGGGCAAGATCGAGGCGTGGGGGGGGAGAATGAGCGAGGCATCGGGTGGGAACAACTTGACGAGGAGTGGGGGGGAACACGGATTAGACGGAAGATTTGGGGGCGGGGGAAAATGACTGTGATCGAGGCGTGGGGGGGGGGAGGAATGACCGAGGGCGTGGGGGGGGCGGAACGGAAAGGACTCCCGAGGAGTGAGGGGGGGGGAAACTGGATTCGCAGGCGTGGTAGGGGGGACCTGATGAGGCCAGGTGGGGCCGGGGACCTTGACAGAGGCGTGGGGGGGAACTGAGCGAGGCGTGGGAGGGGAACTGTCGAGGCGTGAGGGGGGAACTGATTCGACGGACGTCGCGGGGCCGGATCCAAGGAGAGAGGAGGGGCTGGGGGCGAGAGCCCAGTTGTAGAGAGGAGGGCGGCGGGGAAAGGAAAGACACGGCTACATCTGGGCGCGGCGGGCCTGCGAGCCGTTGACAAAGGAGAGATGGCCCCGGGGCGGGGGAATTCCATACGTGCCGGGGCGGGGCAAAGGAATAGAGGACGCGAGGGCGGGGGGCAGGGGGCCGACGACCACGGATAAGAGGATCCCCCCACACGTTGGGACCTTAGGGCGCCGTCGCTCGGCGGAGAGGAATCCATAACGATTTTTTGAGGCAGGATGTATGGGGTGGGGGTGGCGAGAGCGAGACCAAGACGGAATACGGGAGGGGGTCGAGGAGGAAGAGAACGGTCGTGGCGGAGAGGACAGACCGAAGGGGGGCGGGGAGAGATGGCGAGATCGAGGAGGTGGGTGCGGGGCGGGAAAGGAGAAGACCCAAGGTTATCATGGGGGTGGGGACGCGAGGCGAGCAGCATCGCGAGACCCTGGGCGGCGGGGTGCAGGCCCAACGCGAGAGAGGATTATACGGTGGGCGGCGAGAGGAGAGACCGGAGCGGGGCGGGGTGGGGAGGGGAGGGAGAGAGGCGAGGCGTCTAGCAGTGGGGGGGACTATAGAGCGAGAGACGGTGCCCTCTTTTGGCGAGGCCGGCGCACAACGGTGCGGAGGCGGGGGAGGGGCACACTGGGGGAACAGTGGGAAACGAAGGGGGAAAGGAGTAGAGGAGGGGGGGGGAATAAGGAGAGGGACTGGGGGGCGGGATCGCGGACCAGACAACGCCGCGGCGGGCCGGTGAAGGATGAGAGGCGTTGCGGAGGGGGGTGGGAAATGCATCGAGGGGGGGGGGGGAAAAGGGACGAGAGGAGGGGGTCGGGGAAAGCCACCGAGCGACTGGGGGGGGCCCATCGGGGGAACAGGAACGAGGAGTGCGACGGGGGGGAAAAGGGAACTGATCGAGGCGTGGGGGGGGACTGATCGAGGCGTGGGGGGGACTGATCGAGGCGTGGGGGGGACCTGACCGAGGCGTGGGGGGGAACTGATCGAGGCGTGGGGGGGAACTGATCGAGGCGTGGGGGGGAACTGATCGAGGCGTGGGGGGGAACTGATCGAGGCGTGGGGGGAGCTGATCGAGGCGTGGGGGGACCTGACGAGTGTGTGGGGGGGGGGGAACTGACGAGGCGTGGGGGGGGGAATGATGGAGGGGGGGGGGAACTGAACGAGGTTGTGGGGGGAACTGATCGGAGCGTGGGGGGGAGTGACCGAGGCGGGGGGGAGTGACCGAGACGTGGGGGGAGTGATAGAGGGTGGGGGGGGGAACGATCGAGGCGGGGGGGGGAACTGATCGAGGCGTGGGGGGGAACTGACCGAGGTGTGGGGGGGGAACTGATCGAGGCGTGGGGGGAGCTGACCGAGGCGTGGGGGGAGCTGACCGAGACGTGGGGGGAGCTGATAGAGGCGTGGGGGATGATGAGGGTGGGGTGATCGAGGGTGGGGGGGGGAACTGATCGAGGCGGGGGGGGGGCGAGCGGAGCGATCGGGGGGGAGCCGGGAACGTGGGGGAGGGGTGGGGAACAGGGGCGGGTGACGGACGGGGGGGGGGGTGACTATGAGGGGGGGGGGAAGAGGATGGAGCGTGGGGGGGAACTGATAGAGGCGTGGGGGGGAACTGATCGAGGCGTGGGGGGGAAAAGAGCGAGGGTGGGGGGGGGGAGGGGAAGACAGAGGCGTGGGGGGGGAACTGATCGAGGCGTGGGGGGAGCTGACAGAGGGGTGGGGGGAGCTGACCGAGAGGGGGGGGGGGAGCTGATAGAGGCGTGGGGGGGAAAGGCGGGGGGGGATGATCGAAGGCGTGGGGGGTGATCGAGGGCGGGGGGGGAGCTGACGAGGCGTGGGGGGGACCTGATCGACAGGCCGTGGGGGGGAGACTGATCGAGGCGTGGGGGGGAACTGATCGAGGCGTGGGGGGGAACTGATCGAGGCGTAGGTAAGTCATGTTAATGTAGGATCTGACTTTTGGAATTTTCCTTGCCATAGGGGACAGGTTTGCGAATATATGTAACTAAAAAGGTGTTTTTTAATAAGAAATGCTAAAGTGGTAAAGGTATTGCGTTGTTTTCTTTATGTGCACGTTACTGTATATAGAATTTATACATTAGAAATGTTTAATCATATTTGGTTGCAGCATCAGAGAAGAGGTGGGTGGATTTAAACAGACTGTGCATCAGTATTGTGTTCCGCGGCTTTTGCATATAAGGTCACAACCACACTTCAGAATAAATGACAAAGTGCGAAATGAAGTGTGAAATTGCAGTGTGAAATTGCAGTGTGACATTGCAGTGTGACATTGCAGTGTGACATTGCAGTGTGACATTGCAGTGTGACATTGCAGTGTGACATTGCAGTGTGACATTGCAGTGTGACATTGCAGTGTGACATTGCAGTGTGCTGTGAGGTTTGCAGAGTGTATTCTGGATCTGCGCTGTGTGCAGGGAAATTGCTCCTGTCAGATAGCGGCGCTTTATCTGCTTATAGAGAAATCAGATCTTATATGGGAGAGGGCTCTGTGCTTTTATCTCCTAATGTTAAGTAATGGAGCCGCGTGCCTGACCCTGGCGGCTCGGGGCTATTTTTATATCTATTTATTCAGCAGCCACATTGTACGGAGCTGAGGGGAAGTGCTGTTTAATAAGCAGCAGAGGTAAAAGCATGGAAGCAGGCAATGTACTGGGGAATTATCAGAACTGGCCCCCCGTGTGTGAGCCTCACATGTGAGTAATCATGCTGAGGCCATTAGTGGGCGAGAGTCCGAGGGCGCCTCAGGCACTTCAGAGGTTGGGGGAGCAGGTAGTGCAGGTCCCACATCATTCAGCTTACCGAGATCTGAATGAGAATCCTTGTGAATCACAGAGACACAGAAGTGGCCTGAGCAGAGATCAGCGAGTGCGAGGGACTGGCCCAGGGAGAACAGGACAGGGGACTACAGGAAGCAGGAAAGGAGAGGAGGGGGGGAGAGGAGGGGGGGAGAGGAGGGAAGGGGGAGAGGAGGGAAGGGGGGAGAGGAGAGGGGGAGAGGAGGGAAGGGGAAAGAGGAGGGAAGGATAGAGCCATGAAGGGAAAAGAGAGTTCCTATAGGAGAGCAAGAAACCATATAGAAAAAGAGTTTAATGCGCAGGTAGCCTGCGCACAATGTAACATTCATAGTGATGTAAATGAGCATGCAGTATATTCCTTGGGGATGGAGTCAGTGACTATAAAGTCTATGAGAAAGCAAAGCAGACACAGAGGTGATACGGAGGAGGGATATTGTCCTGGGACCAGTATGTAGGCCTCTGCTCTCAGGCCCCCAGCAATACTCTCTAGTCTGGTGCAACATTGTAACTTCTTTGCTGACCGCTCAGCCTGTTGCCTCCGCTTCCCACTGGCTGAGGGGTATGATCCAGGACCCCGGGCTGGGGGTCTCTCCATGTCCCTTTTTCTGCATATGAGTTTATTTCCTCTTCGGAAGCAGCAGCCATCGGGAGCAGATATGTACCCATCTCCTGGTTAAATTATCTCACTTTCCCCGAGTTATTGCATCTATTACAGCCCCCCCCCCTCTCTTTTTTTATGTTGCTGTTATTCTTCAATAAAAGCTTACGGAAGAAAGGAAGGACTCGGTGTGCACAATAGGGGGTGCGTGAAGCCACACTACCTGCCTCTACCACGTGTCACAGTGTGCAGGAGTCCGAATAGATATAGACAGTATCAGGCTAGTGATTAGGCTTCCGTGACTCAAACACGAGCTGTGCAGGACGTATCTATATGGAAGTCAAAAGAAGAGATATCAGAGCATCGAGGATTCTGGGAAAAAGCTACAGTATACAGCAACGTAGCACAAGCTAAACATGTGATAACAACTGATAGTGCTACTCAAAAGTCACTATTTCTAAATAATGTAGCACAAATGTGAATAAAAGTGTGTATCAGTGTATATTACAATAACACAATAAATATGTGAATAAAAGTGTGTATCAGTGTATCTTACACATTTATTCACATATTTATTGTATTATTGTAAGATACACTGATACAATAATACAATACATATGTGAATAAATGGGTAAGATACACGGATACACTGATACAATAATACAATAAATATGTGAATAAGTGTGTAAGATACACTGATACAATAAATATGTCAATTTGTGTGTATTATTGTAAGATACACTGATATACTGATACAATAATACAATAAATATGTGAATAAGTGTGTAAGATACACTGATACACACTTATTCACATATTTATTGTATTATTGTAATATACACTGATACAATAAATATGTCAATTTGTGTGTATTATTGTAAGATACACTGATATACTGATACAATAATACAATAAATATGTGAATAAGTGTGTATCAGTATATCAGTGTATCTTACAATAATACACACAAATTGACATATTTATTGTATCAGTGTATATTACAATAATACAATAAATATGTGAATAAGTGTGTATCAGTGTATCTTACACACTTATTCACATATTTATTGTATTATTGTAAGATACACGGATACACTGATACAATAATACAATAAATATGTGAATAAGTGTGTATCAGTGTATCTGTGTATCTTACAATAATACAATAAATATGTGAATAAATGGGTAAGATACACGGATACACTGATACAATAATACAATAAATATGTGAATAAGTGTGTATCAGTGTATCAGTGTATCTTCCAATAATACAATAAATATGTGAATAAGTGTGTATCAGTGTATCAGTGTATCTTACAATAATACAATAAATATGTGAATACGTGTGTATCAGTGTATCAGTGTATCAGTGTATCTTACAATAATACAATAAATATGTGAATAAGTGTGTATCAGTGTATCAGTGTATCTTACAATAATACAATAAATATGTGAATAAGTGTGTATCAGTGTATCTTACACTAATACAATAAATATGTGAACAAAAGTGTGAATATTACAATAACACAATAAATGTGAAAGTGTGTATCAGTGTATATTATAGTAATACAATAAATATGTGAATAAAAGTGTGTATATTACAATAACACAATAAATGTGAAAGTGTGTATCAGTTTATATTATAGTAATACAATAAATATGTGAATAAAAGTGTGTATATTACAATAATACAATACATTTGAAAGTGTGTGTGACAGGGTGAATTAACATCACCAGCCATATACCTGGCAAACTTATGTTTAGGTTTGCAGTGCAGCAGTGACGAGGTAAGTTTCAGTGGAGAAGGGCTGCTTAATTAGTCTGACCCCAGCTGCATAATCAAGGTGTTTTAAACCCCCAGGCTGTACACACATGCAAGCTAACTGGCCAGGAGACAGCACTGAAATACTGAAGAGATTACTGCTATAAGGTCTGTTTTTCAAAGTACATGTTTGATAACTGTCTGTGTCCTGCATGCTGAAGAGAAGCTGCCTTGTTTTCTATACTGAAGAGAAGCTATTTTGTTTAATCTGCTGAAGAGAAGCTATTTTGTTTTTGTATGCTGAACAGAAGCTATTTTGTTTTTGTGTGCTGTATGTTTTTAAGGCTCAATAAATAAGCCTTATCAAGAGAACCCGCGTGTGTGGCTGCATGTACCCTGCAACAGTGTGTATCAGTGTATATTACAATAATACAATAAATATGTGAATAAAAGTGTGTGTATTACAATAATACAATAAATATGTGATAATCATAAATGTCAGACTAGAGATAGGCGAATGTTTTGTGTGGATTTGGATCCGAAGCGGACCAGCCGGTTCTTCTGGTTCACGGATTTCAGCGGATCAATCTCACAAAGGGCGATTCGCATTTTGAGGATATTTAATTATTATTGCCAATACAATCCGCGGATTCAGCGATCCATTAATAAGAATCCGCCAGCGGATCGCTGAGTCCGTGGAATGGTTTCTACAAATCCGTCCACGCGTTGTGTACAATGGCAGTTTTGGATGAATTCGCGTGGATTTTAACCACCCAAATCAGATTGCGGATTTGACACCGCGAAACAGATTTTGGGGGGAAAATGCGAGAAAATCCAGGACAAGTTTTTGGGTGGATTCGCCCGTCTCTATGTGCGACAGTCATACAGCAGATATATTTCTAGGTAACAATCAAGGTTTTATAGCGATCTATAGTCCATATGGTACATACTGTATGTGAAAGGATAAGTGTGATCCTCGGGAGGTGCTGGTTCTAGGATTGCCTTCCAATGTGGGAGAGAAGTGTCACGTGTTCCAGGTGAAAGAAATATAGCTGCTCCGTATACTCACAAACATAGAAAACGAGAGAGAACAAAGGAAAAACAGAAACCGTGTGTAATACGCGCCAAGCGTCTTCTATTGGCCATATATAAAAAATACACGGACACGCTGGGAATTCTGGGAAGTCTCTGTGGCTGATCTCACTCCGCGGGGCTGGAGCAAGCACTTCTTTCGGACGCTCTGGCGCTCTGCGTGACGTCTCCCAGATGGGAACAGCGAAGTGATTGGTCTTGAAGTCACTAGGAGTTTCTGTGCAATAGAGTCCTGATCAGCACTATCAGAGTTTGATGGATAACAAAGCAGAGAAAAAACACTAATGCAAATACTTGCAAAACAGCACCTACATTACCTCAAGTGTTACTGCCCTTTGGCCAAACGAAGTCACTAAAGATTTGCAGCAGCCCCTTTGATTTGGGAACAGACTCGCAGGTTCTGTACGCCAGTCGCCTTTGGGTTGTATAAAAAGAAGACAATGAGTGTGTGTGAATGTGACTTTATCCGGTGCAGCAATCACAGTACAAGCGACATGCAGGAAATAGCAATCCTTTTCTGAGTAAGATCAGGTGCACGGAGTTATCATGATCCAGTCCCAGTCTCCAGCTGCTGGTCTGGTACCAGCGCCAATATAATAATATCCGCAGGGTGGATCATTATCTTAGGGTTGCATGCAGCAATGTTCTTTATTACTTGTTATGAAAGAAGTTTGGAGCATTTGTTACTGAAAGGTAGAAGCTGGCCTTAAAAGCAACACACAATTCTAATTCAGGGTGCTGTACCCTGTGTGAGGGCTGCGGTACCTGTGTGAGGGGTGCTGTACCTGTGTGAGGGCTGCTGTA
>WSYH01019360.1:0-10194 GCA_036426205.1 Ascaphus truei | reverse complement strand
ATATTATGTCCCCCTGGATGTTTCTGAGTTAATACTCTAATTGACCACCGTTGAGCCAAACAGGTCCACCCACGTGCAGTTGGAGCTGTGGGTTTTTTTTGGTCAGCACTTATATTTATTTTTATCATTTACACCATTTATTATTTATTCAATCTATATATAGCTGTTGCGCCTCTTTTGTTCACCTATTTACACAAGTACTGGTTTTTTTGGGTGATGGGCTCTGCACGCTTTTCATTATGGACACCTGCACTACTAATGTTAATGTGTTTTCTAAAAGACTATAGAAAAGATTAATTTTTAAAACACCAGATGTGGAAGTTTCTAATGATGATAATGTGGATAATAGATCACCAATGAGTTTATAAACTTGAGAGACTAATGATAAGAGATACAAAAAGTGGTTAGACGTTGGTGTTTTTACAACAATATAAGAATGTGACATTATACCCAGAGGATTGAGAGTGCTTAAGAAGCCATCTTGATTAGAGGATGAGGCTTTCTTAGCAAGTTGGAACGAATTACATAGGTGTTCCCATGGGCTGATTGACCTAGTAAAAAACAACAAAAGGCACATCTTAAACTACTAGATGCAAGAAATTAATGTAATAAAGATAAATTAACCCCTTGAAACACCACAAGAATTCAAGAAAAAAGACAATGCACTACAAAGAAAAATAGAGACCTTGAAAGAGTATGATAACAACAAAAACTCAGAAATTACATAGAGATGAGGAAGACTACAGAAAGGGGGAACAAAGAAGTTGGAACAAAAATAGAACTTTTAAAAAATTACAAAAATGATTATAGAAAGGACAAACGTGGAGAGAGACACACCAACTTTGAGGTGAGAAATCACATACAGAGAGGGAGGGGAGAGAGATCTGAACATCAGATAAGAGATAGAACCACTAGGGATAATCAGTACTCACGAAAAAAGAAGAATATAGACGGTAGAGACAGAGCGAAATACACTCCTATTAATCAATCTAAAAAAGATAAAAGAGATGAAGACAGGACAAGAAAACAGCAAAAGGTATATTCTTTTGAGAGGTCCACTAGCATCTTCTGCAAAGATGGATGACATGGAACACCTAAACGATACCACGAATACGTATTACCCTTAAAAAACATAAAAATAGCACTAGCATTGGGTTGTCCTATCACTTTTGATTAAGTTGGTTCTCCCAGATGGGCCCTGTTTCCAATTTGTTGGTGATTCCAGTCCAAGCCCTCTCAGACATTCGAGGTGAAGGATCTCAGGGTGGTCAGTCTTCAATACAAGCACGGAAGGATGTTTCTTCAGAGGAAAGATGTGTGGGTACGCACGACTTAAACATCACGTATTTTTGTGGAACCCCCCATAACAGTGTAGCGTGGCGTAATATACATTTGTTTGGTAGAAAAATGTCATCTTAGTCTCTTCTAGTGGACTATCTGTATCTGATGTGCCTATTCAGACACACAAAATAGCTGTTCTATCAAAAGGACTATAGTGTGTGTGCACCAATGAAGGACACAGGTTTTTAGCAGTTTCTAGTCGTACAATCTAACTTTATCCATCTTCTGGGTCCTTTCTTAGGAACTCAGAGTGGAAGCGAGGCATCCTCTATCGTTTTGTGGGCGAGACCACCCTAGTAATGTCCTACAGCAACGAGCAAACACACACACGACATCATATCGACGATGTTTGGTCCCACTTCGATGTGGCGTGGCCGGCCTCACCTAAAACGACGGACGAGGTTCGAGGGAATGGATTGACTGGTGGACTCCCCAGTGGGGTCCCCACTTAATAGAGTGATTGGATCGGAAGACCTCATAACATTTCTTATGTGTCCCACCAGTCGGACTTTACCACCGCGAGTCCCGCACCATTGAGACCCCACACACCTCCAATCCACCTGTGGCCTTACGCCACTCACACACATGTTGGTTTGTGCCATAGGGACAGCCACATTAGCTCCCAGACATACCACGAGGTGCTGGACGTCACTTTTACTTCGTAGGGATGGGACCCACTCCCACCCAATGTGGCTCCGGTCTACCAAGGAGTGAACCTCGTCGACGAAAACCAACGACGGGAACGCCCAACGCTGTCATTGGGAAAAGGGATGCGAATTATAGCTGGCGGGATCGATCACAGGACATGACACTCTCGAGCCAAGCATGACGAGCAGCTGGGAAGGTCTGCTTAACGTGCAGCGTTGAATAGCGCGAGAGGTACACTTGATAGCCTTTGCAGGCGTCCACATCGAGAACGGGCCTAGGGGCAGAGGGCGATCTGGGTGGAGGGTGAGCTTGTGGCGAATCTTGTCCTTTATCGCCGCTACATAGATGATATTATTTTTATTTGGAGGGGCGGTGAAGACACTTTAATTAAATTTATTGAAAGTATGAATGTTAACACACACAATCTACAATTCACGAGTGAATGGAGTCACACACAAATTAATTTTTTAGATTTGAACATATATATTGAAGAAGGAACAATAAAAACTAAGACATACTTCAAAGAAATAGACAAGAACAACTTTATTAGAAGAGACAGCTGCCATTTGCCTAGATGGATGGATAATGTACCATCAAGCCAGTTCACTAGAATAAGAAGAAACTGTACAGATATAGAACAATATCAGTCACAATCTGTAAAAATCAAAGAGAGATTTCTGGAAAAAAATTACAGTGAGGATAAAATTGAATCAGTGAGGAGAGAGATAGAGGGAGTACAGAGAGGAGATTTGTTGATACCTAAGAAAAAGGACATAATTAGGAACAATAAATTTGATTTTGCATTTCTAACAGGATACAGTAGGGATGCTGGAAAAGTGAGAAGTATAATTTCCAAACATTGGGATATTCTAAAAAACGATCCCGTCCTAGGCCCTAGTATTCCTGAAAGACCGAATGTAATTTTCACCAAAGCATGCAATCTCAAGAACAAACTAGCCCCTAGTGCACTTAGGGAGGCTAAATCCAAGGATAACATATGGCTAAACAAAAAAGGTTTTTTTGGCTGTACTAATTGTAAGGCATGTCGGTTTAAATCACAGGAACAAACAAAGTTCAACTCTAGTGTTACTGGTGAAATTTTTGATATCAATACCTCTATGACTTGCAGGACAGATCATGTAATTTACATGATAGAATGTTCCTGCAAGTTGCAGTATATAGGCAAAACAATAAGACCTATAAGAACAAGAATCATTGAACACCTTAGTGGAATTAAGAGGAAATTAACTAATCACAGCATTCCGAATCACTTCACAGAATTCCATGGCGGTGAACCGACATGCCTAAAATACAAAGCCATCGAACATGTCCTACCCCATTGGAGGGGAGGAGATAGGGGTTTGGAACTATTAAAACGTGAAACCTTTTGGATCCACCGTCTCAAAACACTAGCCCCTAGAGGTCTAAATGCTGAGATTGATCTCACACCTTTTTTGAAATAATCTCCTTCGGATACTGTATATTAATATTGTTTAGCCTTGTCTCTGTTGTCCCTCGCTCTTTCACCTGCTTCTCGTTTCAGATCAGCATCCACAAATGGCAGCAAGTCTCTATAGTGCTAGCACAATACGATGTTGTTATGTCTATGTTTATCTTGCTATATATGTTTTCTTACTCACTGTAAATGAAATGTCATTCGTACACCATACTTTTTAATGGTAGGCTTAGATCCTTTCATTCATATCGTGTTCTATCCCATATTGAATGTTGATAACATATAAACCTGGATCACTGCTCCCTTTAAGGGTTATGAGAATTTATTATTACACATCTTAGTCCACACTTTTTATGTGCACGTGATCAACGTTAGCATCGTTCTTACACCGTGTTCCATCTCGTATTGAATATTGAATATAAATAATCCCTGACCACTACTCCCTTTAAATATTGTGTGAATTTATAATGACACAACCAAGTCCATACTTTATATATTTGCCTGTTTTACTATACATACCTCATCAGTCTCTTTTTCGGACATTGTTTACATCTAATACCCCAATAGAGATCTCTGCCCTCCCTTGTTTCTAGATCAGATTTAACATACTGACCAATTACTATTTAATTATTCATCACCACTTAATATTGTAATACACAGTGAGTCCATTATAAGAAGATTCCTCCCCTTCCCATCTCCTATTGAAGCGATTGAGATCGCAGTAAACATATTAAATCTGACAATCACATTTATTAGCAAGTGAAATACAGAATGACATTTCATAATACCCATTAAGGGTAAAGTTGTGATTTATATATGATATCTGCCGTAATGTACGAACAAACTGTGTCCACAACAATATTATCCCACGTTATTAAGTCTCTAATAACACAAAGTATTATAACTTCCAACCATGTTCAACTCCAACTCCAGGTGCAATCTTAATTGATTTATTGAATGTTTTAGCTAAACTAGCATTCCCAAAGGGTATTTATACAGCCACTAGCATGCTACTCATTATTCTCCTGACGAAGCCGTGAACAGTTTCTGGTGCTGGGCGAAACGCGTAGAGGAAACCAGCAGACCTATTTTGGTCTTGGAGGCGACCCGTAGCTGAACCTAACCTGCAGCCGTGACGTCAGAGGATCAGACGGGCGCACAGAGGGAGGCTCCGATCGTGGATACAGTGCCGTGGCATTCAGCCTGATGACCCAGGGAGGCGGTGAGCTGCTCGGGACAACTCCTACTCACAATTTGTGACCAATGCTTTTATTATATTAGCACATTGTAAGTGCGCATTTTTTACCCATTCATTTTTTATAAAGTTTATATTATTGATCGCACTATGTAGTTTTTTCTCTCTCTTTATACATGCGGTTTATGCTGACGGAGTATCGATAAGGGGTCCGGTGTCTTTATACCATCAAGGGTGGCAACCCTATCTGCCAACTGCTTATATATACACTTTAGTCCTGTGAGTAGTACAGCTATATGAGCCAAGACACTGCCACATTTATTCACTGATTGCATTACGTCTGCACTTATATTTGTGTATCTTGTTTTGTTTTCTCAACCCATTATATGCTCCCCCTGGATGTTCTGAGATACTTCTAAACTTTGGAACCCGTGAAACAGGTCCCACCAGTGAGGTTTGAGCTGTGGGTTTTTTGGTCATCACTTATATTTATTTTATCATTTACACCATTATTATTATTTATTCACTTCATATATAGCTGTTCGCGCCTTTTTGTTCACCTATTTACACAAGTATGGACTGGACACTAACACTGGACATGTGCATGGACTGGACACTAACACTGGACATGTGCATGGACTGGACACTAACACTGGACATGTGCATGGACTGACACTAACACTGGACATGTGCATGGACTGGAACACTAACACTGGACATGTGCATGGACTGGACCTAACACTGGACGTGTGGGCAATGACTGGACACTAACATGTATATGTGCCATACTGACCTACCACTTGACATGTGCATTGACTGGACACTAAACCACTGACTTGCATGGACTGGACACTACCTGGACATGTACATTGCTGGCAACTAACACTGGACATGTGCATGGACTGAACTACCACTGGACAGTGCCTGGACTGGACACTAACAGCTGGACATTTGCATTGACTGGACCTACCACTGACCTGTGCATGGACTAGACACTAACACTGGACATGTGCTGGACTGGACACTAACACTTAACATGTGCATGAACGGACATAACACTGGACATGTGCATGGACTGGACACTACACTTGGACATTGCATTGACTGGACACTAACACTTGGACATGTTTGTTGACAACGGCATCCCGTTATTAAGGCTGGCCGTTTCCCAGGCTCTTCGCGACACAGTCTTCTAGTGGTTAATTTGTCAAAAGGGGACCACACGTGTATACAACAAGGGGCACTCAGCCCCTCAACCTTCAGCGGTTTATTGCTCCATTGATTGGCACTAAACATTTAAACAAAACCGTCATTTTAGACTAAGAAATCATAACAGGAAACTCTACTCCTGTCAGGAGCCTAACTCACATGCAGAGCCCTAATCTGCAATGTTGGCTGGCTAATCCATTTACCAACTTTAAATAACACACAAACAGATTATACACTGAGTCCTTAGCTGTCAGATGGGCACATCATCCCATTAAATGCACATTTTCTGCACCACGTGGGGGTGCCCCCTGCCCCAACTGATCCTGGTGGCATCGTCCTCACACTCCACAGGCTCTAGGCGAGACTGAAGCAGCCACACTAACTGCCCTAATTCCTGTTTCCTCATTAGTAGGGAGAGCAGGTAGGAACCAGAACCCGTGTACAGTCCTGGAATGGATTTCCCCTATCCCCCATCCTTATGCCTGTGAATCTGTGTGGGCGGATCAACATCCACCCCTATGTCTGTCAATCACTTCTATACCTCAGACAGAAAGCTGCCCAGCTATCCTGGGACTAATGTTCACAATGTCAGGACTGGACGTAACAATGGACATGTGCATGGACTGGACACTACAATGGACAGTGCATGGCTTGACGTAACACAGGACATGGTGCATGAATGGACAGTACAACTTGACATGTTGCAGGACCTGACGTAACACAGGACATGTGGCATGGATGGACCAGGAACACATGACATGTGCAGGGATGTACCTACACTGGACATTTCATGGACTGGCCAGTAGCAACAGGACATGTGCATGGACTGGAGCCACAACCTGGACATGTGCTGGAGCGGGACACTACACTGGACTGTGCATTGACTGACAGTTTACCACAACACAGGACATGTGCATGGAATGGCCAGTAACACTAACATGTGCATGTACTGGCCAACTAAACGGACAATGTGCATGGACTGGAAACTACCACAGGCATGTTCATGACTGGACCTAACCTGTGGACTTTGGATGTTCCGTGCCGATATTTTTTTAACTCTTTCAGTGGTGTAAGTGTATGCAACACTTGGCAGGAAAGGGCACTAAGGATGCACATATGTAGTTTGTTCCGGGCGGTGTAAGAATCCTTTAATGTACTTAATAACAACAAGGAAAATAATGTGATGGCCGATAGAAGCAACTAGCCAACTATTAATCTGCCCATTTCCCCCCCTGTTTGTGGAAACCCGGACTCTTTAAAATCTTTGAACTTTTCTTAATATAATACACCTTTGTGTCCCAAGCGTTTCCTTTACTGTATGAACTAATCCCAGGACCAGGCACATAAGTCGCTTTGCATCGACTACACACGCTCAGTAATGTTTGCCTATTGGTTTTTTTTTACCTGGGTGAGGTCAGTGCGGAAGGAAACGCTGTTAGGACGAGTATGTGTAGGGGTCCTTGTGACAGAACGGGCAGAGATTCCCCAGGTTCGGGCCGATGATTTCCTTATACGAGTCACATGGCCAGTATGACATATGCTTATTTTGCGTATTTTGCCTTAGTTTATAACCAATTTATTTTAAAACAAAATCAATCCGAATAACAGAAATTTATAAACATGAACAATAGAGGTTCCGTTAGAACGAAGAGCAAGTGAAAGATCCAGAACTTATTGAGGACAAGAACCCCCCCCACATGCCCACCGACACTTTTCCCCAGGCCGAAACAGGCCTAGAGACTCCACCAGTGCCCACCGATTTCTCGTTGGGGGGTGGGGGGGGTGATCGATCCCCCATGACGGTGGTATCTCTCCGGGCTTTGTCACACGATGCCCTACACATGTACCATGTAGCCGTGGTAAAAGTCCCCCCCCCTAGGGCTTATTGGTTGACCTCAGCCTGATCTTAACGGAAACGTTAGCATCAGTTTTTGGTAGGGGGTTACCAGCCATGGTGATCGCTACTGAATCCCGTCTGATGCTGTGCCGACCTCTGCAGTGAAAAGGTTTAAGGCGGGGCTAGTAAGTTATACATCTACTAAGGGCAATCTCTACAACATGGGCACGCTCCGTCATTTTTTTAGGGTTGACTCACTCCAGCTTCAGTTTCCGACATCCAGGGCCTGGTCCGTGTGTCACGTCACTGGTCACGTCTCCTTAGATAAGGTGTGTCTCATATAGGACTGAAACCTAAGCCCTTTGTGTTATTGTATCAACTCTTCTGTCTGGGGGACATACAAGTGTGGCATATGAAGTTTGCGTGTTCGCACCATTGGCGGGCTCTGCTGGCGTTTACAGAACGTTGGCGGAGTAGATGAAGACTTGCCCTTCTAACCCCAGATTATATTGTCTTTTGGGATTGAGGACTCCCGTGTCTGAGCTACTACTTTGTACAAGTGCAAATTCCACACAGCTGGCTATAAACACAAACCTTTGTGTAAATAATGAACATTCGGAATGGTTTACCTAAACACGTCATTCTAATAGGAACGTTTTTTCTGCCGGATAGCTCTCACAGCTTGGTGTAGAACTGAAGCTCCGGAAGTAACAACCCCGTGGCAGAACGTGCTCATTAAGGGGAACGTAATATTTGCAGTTGCCGGGCTCTTTTCCAGTTGTGATTGTGACAAGTAACACCTTTTGCAAAGTTCTTACAATTGTATTGGAACCATAGCAGAGTTACATTTTCACCTGCTTTGCAAGGAGCTATTACAATCATTTTGCAGATTTATTTTGTAAATGCCTTTATGTATGGAGAACAAAACCTTATGCCAAACTCACAGCTCTTTCTTCTACATCTCTCGTTCCTTCCTTAGTGACTTGTTCCTCAACTCACAGAGATCAACAGGGATGACACCCTTGCTTTCCATGTTCATCACTCCTGTCTCACTTAATGCTGGCTTTCATAATCAAAGACGCCCACTGCAGGAAGCCATTTCCACGCTTGTAATAACCCTGGAGGCGACGTTAACTAGCAAAGGTGGATATCGTTTCCCACAGTGATCCAAGGGGGGGGGGTGTGTGCAAGTCATAGTTTTAAATAGTAATAGATACAACGAGCCGAGAGACATACATAACACCTATTAATGGATATGTCACGTAATACATTTTTTGATAACCCTGGAGGTTTTACTTTGTGCCACATTGAAGTTGGACTCTGGGCGATGTTGTTTTTTTTTTTTTTTTTCCTTTAATAAATGTTTAACCAGGAAGTAACCATACATTGAGATTCCTCTCGTTTTCAGAGTATGTCCTGGCACAGCAGTAAAGACAAATACTGTAAACATGGTTACAATACATTTACATTAAAGTGAACAGGGGTTTACATTCTTATAACAGCAGTGCATCTCACAGTTATTAGAAAGACTATATATGTAGGGCGATATGAAACAGTTACGACCCATTAAAATGTGAGACACTTTAGCTTGAAAGACTTAGACTGGTGGGGTTTAGGGAGTCTGCTGGTAGTTTCCGTTGGGGTGCACGTAAAGGCTTCGAACCTTCTGCAGCCCGGCGGCGCGCGCTGCCGCGAACCACCAGAACCCTTGCCGCAATGGTCCCCTGCCCCGCTGCCTCCTTCCGGCAGTGGGCTGACTACGTACTGTGACGCGTCAGCCGGCTGATGCTGCAAGATCCTATTGATTTTTGGCGGCTAACGCTTCCCGTGGGTACGCAGTCAGCCAATTGGGGATGAGGAGAAGGAAGGATCTAGATGGGAAGGCGCATTGGGGCCGGGAGCAGGGAAGGAGCTGCAGGTTAACGTGTGTGTGTGTATGTATGGTATTTGTTTTTGGTATGTAATGTGTATTGTGTGTGTGTGTGTGTGGTGTGTGTTTGTGTGGTGTGTGTGTGTGTGTGTGTGTGTGTGTGTGTGTGTGGTGTGGGGGGGGGGGGGGGGGGGGTGGATGACGAGCCCATGGCAATTTTGAGGCCCCCCATGATCAGATCCCGGCCCCCTCCCTCCCACTCCTCCGCCCCCCTCCGCCGCTCCGCTCCCTACAGTACCGCATATCGCGGTCGTGTCTTTCAGCGCCCCGCCTTTCTTCAGTGCGGCGCGCTGACTGCGGGATCGGGGTGCCTTAGCCTAAGATGATGAGCGGGCGATTACTTGTGAGCCTTGTTGACCATAAACATCTTTTGAGTCAGAATCTCAGATGATAAGTGCTGCATGTGGTAGGGGGGTTAGTGAGCTTTTTCAGATAGGTGTGTAGCTTGTCTAAAATATTTGACAGGCATGGAAAGATTAACTTTTCGCCTAGACTCGAGTGATGACCATCTAGTTTCTTTGCATTTCGCAGATGATGTGTGGTTGTATTGCATTGGAGACAATGCATATTGAGTTGAG
>WSYH01019359.1:0-10197 GCA_036426205.1 Ascaphus truei | reverse complement strand
TATATATATATATATATATATATATATATACACACACATATACCGTATTTCCTCGATTGTAAGACGCCATCGATTGTAAGACGCACCATCGATTTGGCCCTTACAATCCAGGAAAATTAGTTTTTCACTCCCCATGTTTCAGGTGATGTCCCATGAAGCGGGCAGCAGCGGCAGGAGAGGTCCCACGTCTGCAGATGGTTGAAGATGGACAGCGGACGGGAGTGCGGTAGCAGGGCAGGTCCCAAGTCTGCAGGTGAATGAAGATAAGAATACAGCGGGTGTTCAGCAGCGGCAGGAGAGCTGAGCAGGAGCAGAGCAGCATAGGAGAACGACTTGGGAGGTGCACATTGTAACCGGAAGTCAGACAACAGCCAACTTCCGGTGTTACAGTGTGCACCTCCCAAGCCGTTCCGCTCCTGCTTAACTCTCCTGCTATTATGATCTCCTGCCACCGCCACCGCACGCCCACGGTCTTCTTATCTTCATTCACCTGCAGACTTGGGACCTGTCCTGCCACCGCCGCCGCACTCCATCCATCTGCAGACGTGGGACCTCTGCTACTGCCTGCTTCATCTTCCGCTGACATGGGACCTCTCCTGAAACATGTTAAGTGAAAAGAGGGGGTTAGTACTGTAGGCACTTTTTAATTTTTTTAATACATCGATTCTAAGACGCACCCCGATTTCAGACATGTGAAAATCGGAAAAAACGTGCATCTTAGAATCGAGGAAATAGGGTATATCTTAACTAAGAGTGGTGAAACCTATCCTAAGCTTCATTTTGCAAAGCCAGTATAACCAACCCCACACTGATGAGACCCATTAAGGTCAAAACGGCTGTCTGTGGGTGGGTTTACTGGCTATGCATCTAAACCCAGGCTGTGCTCAAAAGCTGTGAAATACAGCAAGCATAAGCTTAAAGGGGACCATGTTATATGGCTTTGAAGCAAAAGGTGGCACTGTGTGCTCATTTGCATGTCATTTCCCAGAATTTCTTGCTGCAGTGGAAGTGCTGTGTGCTGGGTGATAATGGTGAAATGCGGGGTTGCAGACCTGTCTAAGAGATGCAAATGAGCATACAGTAATATTTCCATTTGATATATATATATGGCTTCTCCATTTTGGCTTTATTTTTGTTAAATAAACCATGACACCGTGTAATATGTCATGTGTTGTTGTTCATCTGAGGTTGTATTTACCTAATTTTAAGACCTGCTAAGGATTGTTATTATGTTCTGATATGTAAAACCATAGAATTCAAAGAGGGTGTGCTTTCTTTTTCACACAACTGTATATGGGGGAAAATAGGGGGGAGGGGATAATATGTGTATATATGGGGGGTCATTTGGTATGTGTGTGTGTGTGTGTGTGTGTATATGGGGGTTGGAGGGATAATTTGGTGTATGTATGGGGTGTGGAGGGTTACTTTGGTGTATGCACGTGGCGTGGGGAGAGCACGGTGAGAAGGGAGCATTGAAAATGGTGCATATATATTTTTAAATTGTATGTGTTTCCAAGTGGGGCCCAGCTCATATTTGCACTGGGTTCACAATTGACCAGTTCTGCCCCTATTGCATAGCACACTGTGTTTCCACTGCAGCAAAGGATTCAGGGTAATGACATGCAAATAAGCACTCACAGTGTTTCACTTTTTGTTTCACATCCATTTTATCATGTCCCCCTATAGGCTTATGCCTGCCGCATTATACAGCTTTTTCAGCACAGCCTGGGTTAAAACTGGCACTGACGCCAATAGCGCAAATTAGGGCGAACTACCTTGATGCAACATGTTTAAATGTACCTAATGGTCAATTTGATGGTAACAGACCATTTTTAGGGCTACCTATATATCAACCTATGTGTCAGTGTACACTAGCAGTAGAAATTTTGCAGACATTGACCTGTCCAACAGGAAATGGAATAAATACAGGCCCACGTATACACAAACAGAAGTGTTTGGTAATGTTGCATGCGGTAAATGTTTGTTAACCTCCCACACTGTAAGTGGTTTTGCTGCTGAATCGCAACTGTCTGTAGCGAGGGCATCTGTTTGTCTGTGTTTATTAGACTTCATACAACCACAGGAACGTGCATCGTTTAACTCCACAATGTTCTGCAGGTGAAGATATTGCATACACCTTTCACTCATTATTTAACGTGAAAGAAACAAAGGAACGCAGAGAGCCCCAAAAGGTATAAATAATGGTAGGCAGTATAAACAGTCTGGTATACCAATACCACCCGCCGTCCGTCTCGAGTGGAAAGTCGTGCATTGGGACACCCGCACCCTTCTTCCAATCAGAACTGGAAAGCAGCGCTCCCTCAGGCCAGCGTGGTATCCGATGCCTGGAGGGCGCTTGCGCACTGCGTTCTTCGTACGTGTAGCGTCAGACTGGAGAAATCAGCGCTCTTGCAGTCCCTGTGATAGCAGCGGCAGGAATAAGGCCGAACTTATAGTCCCAGGGACGTCAAAACAAATGTATTGAATCCGTCCCACGCTCTTATAGTAGCGACGGCTTGGTCGCGATCGCTGGAAGTCAATTACATTTGATTTTTCAGTGACGGCAGCATCTCCGTAGCAAGGACTATAAGCGCGGCCTAACTCCTCCAGTAGCAGAGGCTCCGCCTCACACAGGAGCCTGAGAGTGTCCAGTATACACTCAGAGGGATGGAGGGTGGTATTGGTATATAGTACCAGACTGTTTATACTGCCTACCATTATTTATACCTTTTGGGACTCTTTGCGCTCTTTTGTCTGTTTGTTTCACTCAGATATACGGGCTAGGAACCTGTTTTCTGTCAGCAGTATTCCCCATTTGGACTTTATACCGTACATCACTATTGTATTTTTATTATAAGATTGTGTATTTTGAGATTTGTGTGTTCATTTTCTCTTCACTAATTATTTAATAGCAACCAACTTAGCAATTGTGAACATATAACCATTACTAGCTTATTTTATTACTTCTGTATTTTTTTGCAGAAGCATTTTGTAGTAGAGATGCAGTCAGTTGTATCTGCAGCCTGCCCCGCAAATGTGCAGGTGAACAGCGGCCCAAACGTGGAGCGCTCACAGCCAAGTGCAGAGCAGGGGGAAATGTCTATCAAGATTAACACAGCGGGGTCCCTGCTACTGAATGGGACTCCCGCTATGTTAATCCTACCGGGCCGCATCAGTCTGGAAGAGATAAAGTACACAGATAAAAGTCCACTTGGCGCACAATAGAAAGGGCCAAAAAAAAACCAATCTCAGAAAAAGGTGAATGGCATCAACAATCCTCAGATGGTCTCTTCAAGGCACTCGCAATTCTATGGAGTAAGCAAAGCAAAAAAAAAAAACCATAGCGCAATATGTTGTCCAGAGTCACTGATGAGAGCACGATTGCCTACTGAGGCTACGGCCCCACTGTTTGCGCTGCACGCGCGTCTGCCAGGCTGGTGGCGCGTGCAGCAGAATTCCCCGATCTGCAGTGAGCTGCAGGGGGAAAGACGTGTGGGGGGGAGGCCAAGCGCGGCCTTGACGTCACCTGGCATGTTTGCCCTCATTGGCTGAACCACCGGGGGGCGTGGCCTAGCGCTCCATCGCAAATCTCAATTTTCGGGTCTGCAAGAAAAACTTGCAGCGGGCCTGGCCCCATTGAGAGGCGGCTCTTGTCCCTGCAGACAGTGGGGACCAAGCCTTACGTTAGGTAAGAAGATATGGGCAGTTAATTTGATCAAACAAGCGTTTGATGATTCCTGCAAGTTTTGCGAAGAACTTGCTAAAGTTCTCTAGGCTGCCATATCCCGCCGTATAGAGACAGATTTCACTCTTTATCTGGATATGTCCATTTTTGCACATTATTTGCACCCAAAATAGCCATTAGCTTTTGTATACAGTACTATCATGGTTCACCAACCACACGTGTCGTAAGAGCGCTCATTGTATGTTTAACTATATGTTCAGTCTGGAAGAGATGCCAAGTGAGAGTAGACAGAATCAGTCACTCTTTCTGCATATCTCTAACAGGCGATGGCGCTGCTTTTTATTTATTTTAATGACATAGTATTGAAGCAGGGGGTCTCTGGAGCTGAACCGCATTAATTTCAGCCCCGGGGGTCCCTTGATTCCCCAGCAACAGTCCCTGGTATGGGGTGCCGGTACCTCCGCCATGTTTAAATGTCCCGGTCACATGACAAAAGGAGAGGGGGTGGGTTATCTGTTCCCCTGTTGAGAGCATAGGTAACCACAGTGACAATCAATGGGTTTATTGCCTACTGTTTATTTTAATGTACAGTATTGTATTGTCAATTTAATTGTATTGTGTATTTATTTCTTTTTGCTGCGCAAATGGGCAAAAGTGCTATTAGCCATTTGGCTACTAGTTCTTTTGCCCATTTGTATGTGTGATGATGGGGTAGAGGGAGTGGGGGGTGGGGGTAGTTGTCCCGGGGCAGGTGGTTAGGCCTTCTGGATGGGTAGCGGGAGGGGTTAACACCTTAATTACCATAGTGGTTACAACTGCTAAGTTAATTAAGGTGTTAACCCATCCCCCAACACTCCTGGGAGGCCTAACTACCCTACAGTACACCCTTCACCCACCCCATTAAAACACCAGTAATCCATGAATTACCTTAGCAGTAGTAACCGCTAAGGTAATTAAGGGGTTACTGGTGTTTTAATGGTTGGGCATCGGCCCTTCCATGTTGGTGAAGAGGAGGAGGGGGACGGCCTTCATCCTGAAAGGGGTAGGTAAAACATTTAATTTAATTTGTACTGTATTTTACTGTATAATGTATTTCAATGGGCAAAAGCGCTTGTATCCATATTTAGCTACTACGGCACTTGCCTATTCCCTGGTCGGGGGAGTGGGGTGTTTTTTTGGGTTAGAGGGGGAGGGTGAAGGAGGTAGTTGCCCCAGGGTGGGTGGTTAGGCCTCACAGGTGGCTAGTGGGAGGGGTCAACCCCTTCATTAACAGGTAGTAACCGCTAAGGTAATGAAGGGATTAACTGCACCCACCCTGGCCAGTAAGGTAATCAAGCTGCTTTTATTTTAAAGACATACTGTAGTATTGAAGCAGGGGATGTTTGGAGCCCATACCGGGGCCTGTAACTTGGGAATCAGGGAGTCCCCGTGGCTGAAATGAATGCGGTTCAGCTCAGCAGATCCCTGCCTCAATACTATGTTATTAAAATAAAATAAAAGCTGCGTGATTACCTGTTAGACGCACGCAGGGAGAGTGACTGATTCTGTACTCTCACTGCGTCTCTTCCAAACTGATGCGGCCGGTAGGATTAACACAGCGGGAGTCCCATTCAGAAGCAGAGACCCCTGCTCTGTTTATCCTGATGGGCCATTAGTCTGGTCGTGGGGATTCCGCGAGCAGGGAGTTGTCAGGCAGCTGCCATCTGCGGTTTCCTGGCCGACAAACCATCTGACTGCGTCTGTATTTAATTATTTTTAAATGCGCGGACATTCATTTAAAGAACATCTGGTAAAGAGTAAGGTCTACACTGCCACCTGGTGGCTGGGGGTGGATTTACAGGTGCATTCAAACCAATGATAGACGCATACCAGAAAGTGAGATTGTGGGGCCAATTTATTAAACTCCAAGTATAATCAAGCACAAGTGACGTGCTAAAAACCTGACCTTTGTTCTTATTAGGAATTATTTATGCATAAATGTTGTATAGTTTAACACATATGCATGCTCTTTTTGTCCGATTTGCTACAATATCAGCAGGAAACTGACATAAATCTCGCCTACACCCATTGTATACTATAAAGCAGGCGTGGGCAAAATACGGCCTGCGGGCCACATCCGGCTCGCCATTGTGTCTAGTAATAGGAAAAATGATAGCATGTTCAATCCCAGAAAGGGCCCATTTTAAATGCCTCCTTCACGGGTATTTGTGTGAGAGTTGGGCAGCCACAGCAGCGAGACCTACATCCAGCTCGTCACATTTGATATGACCACTGACCGTGCCGGAATTAGACAGTACGGCGATCCGGGCACGCAACATTTTTGTCTGCCCTCTTGCAGTGTTGCGGCGTCATCGTCACGTAACGATGCGTTGCCATAACAACGTGATGCCACATGATGCCCTGTTGTCATGGAAACGAGCCGCTACGTGATGTTGGAATGCTGACAAAAAAAGTGCAAAATTCCTGCCTTTTTGTCGCGCACATGCGCTCCGACCCCATCTTTAAATGTCTGAGTTCTGCGCTGCCTCGTCAATGTTGAGGGACATTTAAAAATGGCGCGTCGGAGCAGCAGCAAGGGACATTGACATTGACGAGGGCGCTTGGTTACCTGGGACATTGACGAAGCGGAGGCGCGGGACAGGTCCTGCGCGCCCTGTCCCAAGCTGCCGCTGTGTCAATGTCCCGCATGGCCGAGCACCCTTGTTAAATGTCCCTGGCTGCCGCTTCCGGTGCCGCTTCGAGTCCAGTTTGCGCGTGCCACTCCGATGTGCCACCTGTAAATGCCCTTCGACATTAATCAGGCTGTGCAGGACTCAGACATTTAAAGATGGCACCGGGGTTGGAGCACGCAGCACCCCTTTACAATTGGCACCCCAGGCAAGTGCCCATCCCTTAATCAGGCACTGACCGCCCCGAGACCTGACACAAGCCATGGCATCTGATAGTGTGGGAGACTGTGATCTAATAATTAGGTCACTTTGTTGCTCAGATGTCTCTCCACGTCACTGTTATTTTGATGAGAAGCACATCATCCGCCTCTGTCCTTCCCACAGAAGGGGACGTTACTGTGATTTACTATGTTTTCTACTCAAATTAATTTTTTAGCCACCAATTTGCAAATTCGGTATTGTTAAAAGGTGATTCTGACACGGAGGTGTGTTCACAGAGTACAAATCTTTTATTATGAGCACAGCATCAATACAAGCAAATAGACAATTTTATTCTGTGTGTGCACTGCAGAATAAAGCAATCATGAATATTCTTCCCTGGTCAAGACAAAGGCTCTAGCAGGGTCGTTGGCAATGATAAGCTCAATAGAATGTATGCAGCTGTTCTTTGAATGGAAATTGTTCCCCCTGCCATTGTATCCTTGGAACATTAACTGATCCCTTGCAGGTTTACACTGGCCAAGTCTCAAACAAAACAGTCATTCTCCTTACCCAGAATCCTCTTACGGTAACATCCAGGGGTTTCAGGTCCAACGAGAGGTAACTCTCAATGTATTACTTCCTGGTAAAACATTTTATAAATAAATAAATAAAAACACGGTATTTATATCATGCACAACCCGAACATGTTAATTCGTAAATTATTTTATCAAAGAAGAAGAAAGTGGACACTGAATGCCGAATATTCAACAAAGAATGGACTTTTACTTTATTTTACCAGTGTGGGCGGAAAAGTTGTGTGCTTAATTTGCAAAGAAAGTGGGGCAAAAAAAAGCTGATGTGATGGTTATTCCAATGCAAAAAGAGCAAAGCATTTTCACAAAACAATTTGCATCCCAGGATGGTGGTATTACAAGAGTGAGTTACGTGACTGCACACAAAATCGCCAATGACATTCTCTGGAGGAGAATCTGTAAAGGAATGTATGGTTGGCTCCTCCTCTATTTTATGTCCAGACAAGTAAAGCAGGTTCGAGAAAATTATCTTGTCAAGGCGAACTATTGTGAGACATGTCGAGAATATCTCCGAAGTCCTGGATCTGCAGCTAAAAATTAAAGTAAGTAATTTTGAATACTTTTCACTGGCACTCCATGTGGGTTGTGATGTCACAAGACACAGCCGAGTTAATCATTTTAATTCGAGGCATCACCAAAAATGTTTCGTTCACAAAACTGGCATCAATGCAATCAACAGAAGATAGGACAACTGGAGAAGAGTTATTGGAGGCAGTTAATAAGTGTATCTTAAAATTAGGCGTGGGGTGGAAAAAATTGCTGAGTGTGAGCACCGATAGAAGCGCAAATCTGCTAGGTAAAAATGTTGGGTTGCTAAAAAAAAATTTCAAGACCAAATAAGTAAACAAATTCTGAACAGAAAATTGGTTTCCTACACTGCATGATCCACCATGACGTCCTCTGTAACAGTGTTCTAAATCTAAGCAATGTTGTGCACACAGTTGAAATAGTGGTCAGTTACATTTGTCCAAGAGGATTAAACCACAAGCATTTATAACCCTACTTGAGGAATTTGAATCCGAACACACGGGTCTTCTGTATCACGCAAGTGTTAGATGGCGCAGTTTGGGAAAGCTCCTGAAACGAGTGTGAGAACTGAGAGCAGAGATTGGTTCCTTTTTGGACATGAAACAAAAAGATTTCGATCTCTCACGGCTGAATCATTTGCCGTTGCTATCGTGTTCCACGTGAATTAACTGAATTCAAAACTGCAAGGGAAGGGGTCCTTTGCAAATGATTTGTATTGCAGCGTCAAGGCATTTATGATGAAATTACTTTACTCATCAGATATGAAACAAGCAGCTCGCCCACTTTACAACTTTGCAGCACGGTCTTGGTCTGTGACCAAAACATTAAAAAGTATTCTTCGTCACTACTTGACTTGCATGCCGAACTCTTACCGGTTCCAGAATTTAAAATTGATCGAAAATGACCTGTCATTGGTCTTCTGTAATTTCTCATTTGATGTTGATAAAGCCTCATTCGACCTCCAACTCGAGCTAATTGACCTGCAGTGTGATCGATTGCTTTCGGCGCTTTCCAGTTTTTATGCCGCTCTTAATGATGATACATTTCCAAAACTAAAGGCTCATGCCCAAAGGATGCTTGTGCTGTTTGGATCAACAATCATATGTTTGCAGACATTTTCTGTGATGAAATTGAATAAATCAAAACTTAAATCGGCGATGACCACTTTGAAGTAGTACTCGGCCTTGCAACAACGGAGACGACGCCTGGCTTCAATTGTCTGTGTGTTCAATGATTTGTATTTTTTTTAACCTAATTTTCAATTAATGTCAATGTAAGAAATCCAGATCAGTGATATAATTATATTGTAATATGTATTAATCTGTTATGAAGACAAAATAGTCAAAGTATACATTATATTATCTTTAAGAATATCATAACTTATTTGGAACGTCACCTTCATTTTGTACTATTTTTATATGTGAGTATTTATCTTCAAAATAAACGTTTCTTTTTATGTGATGTGACCAGAATTGCTGAGGTTTATTATGCTGGGTTAATCGAAGATAGATAAATAAGGACATTTTACAGTCAACTATATCTGCTTTATTTCCTGCATGCACAAGTGCAAGACTTTTGAGGTATTATTAAGCCTTTCTATCTACATTAAGTGTGTGGCCCACTAGGCTTACCAAAGCTTGTGAAGTGGCCCGCTACCCAAAATCATTGTTCACCCCTGCTGTGGAGGGTTGTAAGGCATTGGTTTTCTAGCTACTGTGGCATACAAATGGTTAACCCATCCCACCTTTACCCCACAGGGGATTACTTACTCCTACAGGACTCTACCTCTATCCCCCCCCCCCTCACTACCCCCAACCCAAAACACCTACCTCCCCTCCATCTAATCATTCTATCAATCTATCTATTCTATCCATCTATTCTATTCTATCCATCTATCTATTCTATCCATCTATCTATTCTATCCATCTATCTATTCTATCCATCTATCTATTCTATCCATCTATCTATACTATCCAACTATCTATTCTATCCAACTATCTATTCTATCCATCTATCTATTCTATCCATCTATTCTATCCATCTATCTATTCAATCCATCTATCTATTCATCTATTCTATCTATTCATCTATTCTATTCTATCCATTCTATTCTATCCATCTATCTATTCCAGCCATCTATTCTATTCTATCCATTCTATTCTATCCATCTATCTATTCTATCCATCTATTCCAGCCATCTATTCTATTCTATCCATCTATTCTATTCTATCCATCTATTCTATTCTATCCATCTATCTATTCTATCCATCTATCTATTCTATCCATCTATTCTATTCTATCCATCTATTCTATTCTATCCATCTATCTATTCTATCCATCTATCTATTCTATCCATCTATCTATCCTATCCATCTATCTATTCTATCCATCTATCCATCCAGTCTATTCATCTAGTCTATCCATCTATCTATTCATCTATTCTATCTATTTATCTATTCTATCTATTCATCTATTCTATTCTATCCATCTATCTATTCTATCCATCTATCTATTCTATCCA
>WSYH01019358.1:0-10198 GCA_036426205.1 Ascaphus truei | reverse complement strand
CCAAATTTATTTCCCTCCACTTTCACAAATGCCAAGGATTGTGTTTAGAGCCACTTATCTACAGATTATGAGTCATTGAGAAAACTGAAAAGGTAAATTGGGGATGTTACTTTAACAAAGTCAGAAGAATGTGTAAGCTGGCAGATTGACAGTAAAGTCCACAATGGATGCTAAAGTTGAAACTTAGAACAGAAAAGAATCTTCAAGTTGGGAAAAACAAAAGCAAAAGACCTGCCAAGTGTTAGAAAATCTGATAAAAGGCTGACATTGTTTTATCTGGGTATCTTGCACTAACTGAAAGAGACATTGAAATCAAGTGTAAGGGAATAGAGTTGAAGACTGAGGTGTCATGATGGTAGGCTAGAAAAAAAAGGAGTCTGGCAGCCGAACAGACATTCAAACCATTAATCTACCCTCCTTAGTCTAAGAAGCAAAAGAGAGACAACAAGCTACTTGTAGACAAAGTAAGTGAGGACGATCAGCTTGTTGCAGTCAAGCCCTTGAGAACCAGAGATCAAAGTTGGAGAAGTGGAATTAAAAACTGCTGTCAATAGATATGATAAGGAAAAGCCTGCAGAAGAAATTGAGCAAACAGAGCAAAAAAAAAGTATAGAAAAAGATTATCAAAGGTGGAAAAGACAATCCTCAGTAAAAGCCATGGAAGACATTTGCACGCACAGAGTTGAGGATGATTTACCATCTCTCTGAAATTAAATGACTTTATGATTTCAAATATATGATCCCAAACTGAAATTGAAAAAATAATCCAAAGAGAAAACAGCTATAATCTGTATGAAGGAGAAAGTCCAAGTTCAAGATATCAAAAGCAGCCTTTTACCAAACCTTCTGTTACTGAAATCAAAGTGGACATTGATACAGTCTAGAAAAATATATATTGATCTCTCTCAAGATGTTATGACATTCATAGAGATACAGATGAAATTGAAAAATTCAATCTATCCAAATCACATATCAAATTTCATCTCTTGATGAAACCGAGGGAAAGGTTGTGGACAAAGAGTTGTACCAACTGAGTTCACTGTAGACAAAAGCGATGTAACGGTTTGTGAGACAAAAAGCAAGATTCATTTCCCCCACTTTCAAATGCCAAAGATGGATTTGAGCCACTGTATCTACGATGATGATTCATTGAGAAAACTGAAAAGGGTAATTGGATGTTACTTAAACAAAGTCAGAAAGAAGTGTGGAAGCTGTAGAATTGACAGTAGAAAGTCCAGCAATGGATGCTAAAGTTGAACTGTAGAACAAGAAAAAGAATCTTCAGGCTGGGAAATACAAATGCAAAGAGGAACAATGCCAACGTTTAGAAAATCTGATAGAAGGCTGACATTGTTTATCCTGAGGATATTACACTTCTGAAAGATGACATTGAGATCAAGGTTGAGGGAATCAAGTTAAGACTGAGAGTGTCATAATGGAGGCAGAAGAAAAAAGGGTCTGGGCAGCAAGAAAGTCATTCACAATTCAAACCATTATCTACCCTCCTGTACCGTAAGAAGCAAAAGAGAGACAACAAGCCTACTTGTAGACAAGAAGTGAGGATGATCAGCTTGTTGCAGTCCAAGCCCTTGAAGCAGACCAAGAGATCAAAGTTGGAGAAGTGGAATTAAAAACTGCTGCGCAATAGATATCGAAAGGAAAAAGCTGCAGAAGAAATTGAGCAAAACAGGGAGCAAAACAAAAAAGTATAGGAAAAAGATTACAAAAGTGGAAAAGACAATCACAATAAAAAGCCATGGGGAGACAAATTTCACCACAAGTTGAGGATGATTTACCTCTCTAGATGTTAAAATGAAAGTGACCATGGTGATTCCAAAGATATGATCCCAAAACTGAAATTGCAAAAATAATCAAAAAGAGAAGACAGCTATAATCTGTATGAAGGAAGAAAGTCCAGAGTACAAATATCAAAAGCAGCCTTTACCAACCTTCTGTTACTGAATCAGAAGTGGACATTGAATACAGTCTAGAAAATATATTATTGATCTTCCTCAAGATGATTTGACAATTCATAGAGATACAGATGAAGTTGAGAAAATTCAATTCGTAGCCGAATCCGACATCAAAATTTCATCTCTTGATGTGACAACCGAGGGAAAGGTTGTGAAGACAATGGAAAGAGTTGTGCCAACTGAGTTCACTGTAGACAAAAGCGATGTAACGGTTTGTGAGACAAAAACCAAGATTCATTTCCCCCACTTTCAAATGCCAAAGATTGGGTTTAGAGCCACTGTATCTACAGATGATGATTCAATTGAGAAAACTGAAAAAGGTAAATTGGATGTTACTTTAACAAAGTCAGAAAGAAGTGTGGAAGCTGCAGAATTGACAGTAGAAAGTCCAGCAATGGATGCTAAAGTTGAAACTGTAGAACAAGAAAAAGAATCTTCAGGCTGGGAAATACAAATGCAAAAAGGAACAATGCCAACGTTTAGAAAATCTGATAAGAAGGCTGACATTTTTTATCCTGAGGATATTGCACTACTGAAAGATGACATTGAGATCAAGGTTGAGGGAATCAAGTTGAAGACTGAGAGTGTCATAATGGAGGCAGAAGAAAAAGGGAGTCTGGGCAGCAAGAAAGTGCATTCACAATTCAAACCATTAATCTACCCTCCTGACCGTAAAGACAAAAGAGAGACAACAAGCCTACTTGTAGACAAAGTAAGTGAGGATGATCAGCTTGTTGCAGTCCAAGCCCTTGGAGCAGACCAAGAGATCAAGTTGGAGAAGTGGAATTAAAAACTGCTGCAATAGATATGATAAGGAAAAGCTGCAGAAAATTGGCAAACAAAGAGCAAAATAAAAAAGCATAGGAAAAAGATTACAAAGGTGGAAAAGACAATCACTACAGTTACAAGCCATGGGGAAGACATAATTGCACCACAGGTTGAGGATGATTTACCGTCCTCTGATGTTAAAAGTAAAGGTGACTTTGGTGATTTCAAAGATATGATGCCCAAAACTGAAATTGAAAAAATAATTCCGAAAGAGAAAACAGCTATAATCTGTATGAAGGAAGAAAGTCCAGAGTTCAAGATATCAAAACAGCCTTTACAACACCTTCTGTTACTGAATCAGAAGTGGACATTGAATACAGTCTAGAAAAATATATTATTGATCTTCCTCAAGATGTTATGACAATTCATAGAGATACAGATGAAGTTGAGAAAATTCAATCCGTAGCCAAATCCGACATCAAAATTTCATCTCTTGATGTGACAACCGAGGGAAAGGTTGTGAAGACAATAGAAAGAGTTGTACCAACTGAGTTCACTGTAGACAAAAGCGATGTACGGTTTGTGAGACAAAAAGCAAGATTCATTCCCCCCCTTTCAATGCCAAAGATGGGATTTAGAGCCACTGTCTCTACAGATGATAATTCAATTGAGAAAACGTGAAAGGTAAATTGGATGTTACTTTAACAAAGTCAGAAAAAGTGTGGAAGCTGTAGAAATTGACAGTAGAAAGTCCAGCAATGGATGCTAAAGTTGAAACTGTAAACAAGAAAGAATCTTCAGGCTGGGAAATCACAATGCAAAGAAACAATGCCAACGTTTTAAGAAAATCTTGATAAGAAGTCTGACATTGTTTATCCTGAGGATATTACACTATCTGAAAGATGAATGAGATCAAGGTTGAGGGAATCAAGTTGAAGACTGAGAGTGTCATAAGGGAGGCAGAAGAAAAAGGGAGTCTGGGCAGCAGAAAGTGCATTCACATTCAACCATTAATCTACCCTCCTGACCGTAAGAAGCAAAGAGAGACAACAAGCCTACTTGTAACAAAGTAAGTGAGGATGATCAGCTTGTTGCAGTCCAAGCCCTTGAGCAGCAAGAGATCAAAGTTGGAGAAGTGGAATTAAAAACTGCTGCAATAGATATCGATAAGGAAAAAGCTGCAGAAGAAATTGAGCAAAACAAAGAGCAAAAAAAAGCATAGGAAAAAGATTACAAAGGTGGAAAAGACAATCACAAGTAAGCCATGGGAAAACAAATTCACCACAGTTGAGGATTTTACCTTCCTCTGATGTTAAAATGTAAAGGTGACCATGGTGATTCCAAAGATATGATGCCCAAAACTGAAATTGAAAATAATCACAAAGAGAAGACAGCTATAATCTGTATGAAGGAAAAAGTCGAGTTCAAGTATCATCAAAAGCAGTTTTACCAAACCTTCTGTCTGAATCAGAAGTGGACTTGAATCAGTCTAGAAAATATATTATTGATCTTCCTCAAGATGTATTTGACAATTCATAGAGATACAGATGAAGTTGAGAAAATTCAATTCCGAAGCCGAATCCCACATCAAAATTTCATCTCTTGATGTGACACCCGAGGGAGGTTGTGAAGACAATGAAAGAGTTTTGGCCAACTGAGTTCACTGTAGACAAAAGCGATGTAACGGTTTGTTTGAGACAAAACACAGATTCATTTCCCCCACTTTCAAATGCCAAAGATTGGGTTTGAACCACTGTATCTACAGATGATGATTCAATTGAGAAAACTGAAAAGGTAAATTGGATGTTACTATCAAAGTCAGAAAGAAGTGTGGAAGCTCAGAATTGACATTAGAAAGTCCAGCAATGGATGCTAAAGTTGAAACTGTAGAACACAAAAGAATCTTCAGGCTGGGAAATTCAAATGCAAAAGGAACAATGCCAACGTTTAGAAAATCTGATAAAGGCTGACATTTTTATCCTGGGATATTGCATACTGAAAAGATGACATTGAGATCAGGTTGAGGGAATCAAGTTGAAGACTGAGAGTTGATAATGGAGGCAGAAGAAAAGGAAGTCCTGGGCAGCAAGAAAGTGCATTCACATTCAACCATAATATACCCTCTGTACCGTAAGAAGCAAAAGAGAGACAACAACCTTACTTGTAGACAAAGTAAGTGAGGATGATCACTTGTTGCAGTCCAAGCCCTTGAAGCAGACCAAGAGATCAAGTTGGAGAAGTGGAATTAAACTGCTGCAATAGTATTGATAAGGAAAAGCTGCAGAAGAAATTGAGCAACAGGGAGCAAAAAAAAAAGTCATAGGAAAAGATTACAAGGTGGAAAGACATCCAACAGTAAAAGCCATGGGAAGACAATATGCACCACAAGTTGAGGATGATTTACCATTCCTCTGATGTAAAACTGTAGGGTGCACTGTTGTGATTCCAAGATATGATGCCCAAAACTGAAATTGAAAAATAATCACAAAAGAAAACAGCTATAATCTGTATGAAGAAAGAAGTTCCAGAGTTCAAGATATCAAAAGCTGGCCTTTACCAAACCTCTGTTACTGAATCGAAGTGGACATTGAATACAGTCTAAAAAATATATTATTGATCTTCTCTCAGATATTATGACAATTCATAGAATACATGAAGTTGAGAAAATTCAATCGTAGCCGAATCCGACATCAAAATTTCATCTTTTGATGTGACAACCAAGGGAAAGGTTGTGAAGACAATGGAAAGAGTTGTCCAACTGATTCACTGTAGAACAAAGCGATGTAATCGGTTTGTGAGACAAAAAGCCAAGATTCATTTCCCCCACTTTCAAATGCCAAAGATTGGTTTGGAGCCACTGTATCTACAGAGATGATTCAATTGAGAAAACTGAAAAGGTAAATTGATGTTACTTTAACAAAGTCAAAGAAGGGTGGAGCTGCAGAATTGACAGTAGAAAGTCCAGCAATGATGCTAAAGTTGAACGTAGAACAAGAAAAGAATCTTCAGGCTGGGAATTCAAATGCAAAGAGGAACAATGCCAACGTTTAGAAAATCTGATAAGAAGGCTGACATTGTTTATCCTGAGGATATGCACTAGGGAAAGATGACATTGAGATCAAGGTTGAGGGAATCAAGTTGAAGACTGAGAGTGTGATAATGGAGGCAGAAGAAAAAGGGAGTCTGGGCACAAGAAAGTGCATTCCATTCAAACCATTAATATACCCTCCTGTACCGTAAAAGCAAAGAGAGAACAACAACAAGCCTACTTGTAGACAAAGTAAGTGAGGATGATCAGCTTGTGCAGTCCAGCCCTTGAAGCAGACCAGAATCAAAGTTGGAGAGTGGTAATTAAAAACTGCTTGCAATAGATATTGATAAGGAAAAAGCTGCAGAAGATTGAGCAAACAGGGAGCAAAACAAAAAAGTAAGGAAAAGATTACAAAGGTGGAAAACAATCACAACCAGTAAAAGCCATGGGGAGACTAATTGCACCACAATGTTGAGGATGATTTACCTTCCTGATGTTAAAAGAAGGGTGATTTGGTGATTCCAAAGATATGATGCCCAAAATGAAATTGAAAAATATCACAAAAGAGAAACAGCTATAATCTGTATGAAGGAAAAGAGTCCAGAGTTCAAGATATCAAAGGGCTTTACCAAACCTTCTGTTACTGAATCAGAAGTGGCTTGAATACAGTCTAGAAAAATATATTATTGTCTTCTCAAGATGTATGACAATTCATAGAGATACAGATGAGTTGAAAAATTCAATCGAGCCGAATCCGACATCAAAATTTCCATCCTTGTGTGACAACCGAGGAAAGGTTGTGAGACAATGGAAAGAGTTGTGCCAACTGAATTCACTGTAGACAAAAGCGATTGTAGGTTGGTGAGACAAAAAGCAAGATCATTTCCCACTTGCAAATGCAAGATTGGTTTGAGCCACTGTATCTACAGATGATGATTCAATTGAAAACATGAAAAAGGTAAATGGATGTTACTTTAACAAAGTCAAAAGAAGTGGGGAAGCTCGAATTGACAGTAGAGAAGTCCAGCAATGGATGCTAAGTTGAAACTGTTAGAACAAGAAAAAGAATCTTCAGCTGGGAAATACAAATAAGAAGAACAATGCCCACGTTTAGAAAACTGATAAACAAGGCTGACATTGTTTATCCTGAGGATATTGCACTACTGAAAGATGACATTGAGATCAAGGTTGAGGGAATCAAGTGAAGACTGAGAGTGTCATAATGGAGGCAGAAGAAAAAAGGGGGTCTGGGCAGCAAAAAGTGCATTCACAATTCAACCATTAATATACCCTCCGTACCGTAAGAAGCAAAAGAGAGAGACAACAAGGCCTACTGTGAGACAATGTAAGTGAGGATGATCACTTGTTGCCAGTCCAAGCCATGAAGCAGACCAAGAGATCAAGTTGGAGAAGTGGAATTAAAACGCTGCAATAGATATTGATAGGAAACGCTGCAGAAGAAATTGAGCAAACAGGGAGCAAAAAAAAAGCATAGGAAAAAGATTAAAAGGTGGAAAAAACAATCACAACCTTAAAAAGCATGGGCAAGACATAATTGCACACAAGTTGAGGATGATTTACCTTCTCTGATGGTAAAAGTGAAGGTGACTTTGGTGATTCCAAAGAATTGATGCCAAAAGCTGAAATTGAAAAATATATCACAAAAGAAAGGACCAATATAAATCTGTATGAAGGGTAAGAAAGTCCAGAGTTCAAGATGTCAAAGCACCTTTCCAAACCTTCTTTACTGAATCAGAAGTGACATTGAATACAGTAGAAAAATATATTATTGATCTTCCCTCAGTGATTTGACATTCATAGAGATAGTAGATCGTGACAAAATTCAATCTGTAGCCGAATCCGACATCAAAATTTCATCCCTTGAGGTGACAACCGAGGGAAGGTTGTGAAGACAATGGAAAGAGTTTGCCAACTGAGTTCACTGTAGACAAAATAGGTATGTACCGGTTTGTGTGGAGCCAAAAAGGAAGATTCATTTCCCCCCTTTCAATGCCAAGATGTGGGTTTGGACCACTGTATCTAAGAGATGAATGATTCAATTGAGAGAAAACTGAAAAAGGTAAATTGGATGTTACTTTAACCAAGTCAAAAGAAGTGGGAAGGCTGCAGGAATTGACATGTAGAAATTCCAGCAATGGATGCTAAGTTGGGAAACTGTTGAACCGAAAAAAGAACTTTCAGGCGGGAAATACAATGGAAAGAGGAAACAATGCCAACGTTTAGAAAATCTGAATAAAATGGCTGACTTGTTTATCCTGAGGATATTGCCTATGAAAGATGACATTGAGATCAAGGTTGAGGGTATCAAGTTGAAGACTGAAAGTGTCATAATGAGGCAGAAGAAAAAGGGAGTCTGGGCAGCAAAAAGTGCATTGCACAATTCAAACCATTATATATACCTCCTGTACCGTAAGAAGCAAAAGAGAGACAACAAGCCTACTTGTAGACAAGTAGTGAGGATGATCAGCTTGTTGCAGTCCAAGCCCTTGAAGCAGACCAAGAGATCAATTGGAGAAGTGGAATTAAAAACTGCTGCAATAGATATTGATAAGGAAAAAGCTGCAGAAGAAATTGAGCAAACGGGAGCAAAACAAAAAAAGTATAGGAAAAGATTACAAAGGTGGAAAAGAATCTCACAGTAAAAAGCCATGGGACAGACAATAATTGCACCACAAGTTGAGGATGATTTACCTTCCTCTGATGCTAAAGTGAAGGTGACTTTGGTGATTCCAAAGATATGAAGGCCAAAACTGAGTGGCAAAATAATCACAAAGAGAAGACAGCTATAATCTGTATGAAGGATGAGTCCAGAGTTCAAGATCGCAAAAGCAGACTTTCACCAAAAACCTTCTGTTACTGATTCAGACTTGTATTCTAGAAAAAATACATTATTATTCTTCTCAAGATGTTATGACAATTCATAGAGATACAAGATGAAGTTGAGAAAATTCAATCAGGAGCGAATCCGACATCAAAATTTCATCCCTTGATGTGACAACCGAGGTAAGGTTGTGAAGACATGGAAAGAGTTTCGCCAACTGAGTTCACTGTAGACAAAAGCGATGTAGCGGTTGTGAGACAAAAGTAAGATTCATTTCCCCCCACTTTCAAATGCCAGATTGGGTTTGGATCCACTGTATCTACAGATGATGATTCAATTGAGAAAACTGAAAAAAGGTACATTGGATGTTACTTTAACCAAGTCCAAAAAAATTGTGGAAGCTGCAGAATTGACAGTAGAAAGTCCAGCAATGGATGCTTAAGGTTGAAACTGTAGAACAAGAAAAGAAACTTCAGACTGGAAATACAAATGGAAAAGGGAACAATGCCAACGTTTAGAAAATCTGATAAAAAGGCTGACATTGTTTATCTGAGGATATGCAACTACTGAAAGATGACATTGAGATCAAGGGTGAGGTATCAGTTGAAGACTGAAAGTGTCATAATGGAGGCAGAAGAAAAAAAGGGTAGTCTGGGCAGCAAGAAAGTGCATTCACAATTCAAAAACCATTAATATCCTTCCTGTACGTAAGAAGCAAAAGAGAGACAACAAGCCTACTTGTAGACAAAGTAAGTGAGATGATCAGCTTGTGCAGTCCAAACCCCTGAAGCAGACCAAGATACAAAGTTGGAGAAGTGGAATTAAAAACTGCTGCAATAATATTGATTAATGAAAAACGCGCAGAAGAAATTGAGCAAACAGGGAGCAAAACAAAAAAGTATAGGAAAAAGATTACAAAGGTGGAAAGGACAATCTCAACAGTAAAAAAGCCATGGAACAAGACATAATTGCACCAAAGTTGAGATGATTTACCTTCCTCTGTGCTAAAAGTGAAGGGGACTTTGGACATTGAATACAGTCTAGAAAAATATATTATTGATCTTCCTCAAGGTGATTTGACTTTTCATAGAGATACAGATGAAGTTGACAAAATTCAATCTGTAGCCGAATCCGACATCAAAATTTCATCCCTTGATGTGACAACCGAGGGAAAGGTTGTGACGACAATGGAAAGAGTTGTGCCAACTGAATTCACTGTAGACAAAAGCGATGTAACGGTTTGTGAGACAAAAAGCAAGATTCATTTCCCTCACTTGCAAATGCCAAAGATTGGGTTTGGAACCACTGTATCTACAGATGATGATTCAATTGAAAAAACTGAAAAAGGTAAATTGGATGTTACTTTAACAAAGTCAGAAAGAAGTGGGGAAGCTCCTGAATTTACAGTAGAAATTCCAGCAATGGATGCTAAAGTTGAAACTGTAGAACGAGAAAAAGAATCTTCAGGCTGGGAAATACAAATGGAAAGAGGAACAATGCCAACGTTTAGAAAATCTGATAAAAATGCTGACATTGTTTATCCTGAGGATATTGCACTACTGAAAGATGACATTGAGATCAAGG
>WSYH01019357.1:0-10198 GCA_036426205.1 Ascaphus truei | reverse complement strand
TACTTTGCAACACAGACCTTACAGCAGTAATCTCTTTAGCATTTTCAGTCCTGTCTCCTCACCAGCTCTCCTGCATGTGAGTACAGCCTGGGGTTTTAACACCTTGATTATGCATCTGGGGTCAGACTAATTAAGCAGCCCTTCTCAACTTAACCTCGTCACTGTTGCACTGCAAGCCTAAACATAGGTTTTCCAGGCATATGGCTGGTGACGTTCATTCACCCTGTCACAGAGATATAATCCATATTTGGTGGACATGTCCAAAAATAGCAAAGCTGTGATCAAGGATAAAAGATTGGCTTGAGGAAATGTTGGAGGTCAGGATAACCCTGGATCCTTTGGTATTTCTCTTGCCAAGACCAATCGAATCTCTACTCCACCACCAACGCAAGCTTGGCTCCCACATTCTTACAGCCGCCAGATGCTCATGACAGTGGATAAACTTCCAGCATGCCTAAGACACACAACAAAGACACATAACAAGATATGGGACCCATGGATTACACATAGATAGGATAGATTCTAACCTAAGTTAATGAGGATAGGTCCTAGAGCTGGGCGACTTCCTGACTTTACACATCAAAGAGTGGATGCCGGTCCCCTTTATAGGTGGCTGAGTCAAAAGATGCTGGCGAGACAATTCCTCCCCGCCCCCCTCCATTTTACATCATCCCCCCATATATATTAAAATTAGTTTTTAGCAGAATGGTTTTGCCTCCTCACTCTTCCCCCATGATGGGGCTTCACTGGCCGCAAAGGGGGCGTACGGGGGAGAGGGGGAGGGCAGACTGCATATCTAATCCCCTCCCAATGTCTGTGTATTTTTGTACGTTGTATTATTCAAATACAGTATATTATGTTACGTTAATATGATTTCCTCCTGTCTCTTTATTCTGTAGCTCAAATGAGAAAAGTTCAATAAAAAAATTGTGATAAAAACAAAAAAAAAGATTATTTAACTGCCAAAAAAAAAAATCAATAGACTAATGGCAAAGTACTGTAACAGCATAATCGCAAAGGCAGTGAAGTGACTTATATCATCAACATAGATCTATCCAAGATGTATTCGGAGTAGGTCAAAGCTAATGGCTCTAACACTTTAATAATAACTTTATTTCATATAGCGCTTTTCTCCCAATGGGACTCATCGAGCTTCACAATTACAGTATAGTGCAGAGTACCCAGCAAATAGGAATTTTAAAGACACAATCCCTGACCCGATGAGTTTATAAATCTATGTTTTTGGTTCCTGAGGCACAGTGAGTTGCCCAAGGTCACAAGGAACTGATACTGGGAATTGAACCAGGCTCCCCTGATTCAAACTCGGTATCGTTACTTTACTCACTGAGCCATTCCTCCCTTTACTTTGTTGTCATACGGTCTGGATCACCAGGGTTAACTTATATGTCGTTCAATAAGAAAATATACTAGGTACAGTATGTGGTGACACTGATAACAACAAGGAGCTTTTATTTATCATGTACACTCTTCCAAGTAGAGTCCTTGTTACATATTGTACCACTGTGTGAACTTCTTATCATGCTTACCTTTGTTACACTTTTTCTTTGATCAGTTTCATAAAGCATCTTCTAGTGTTTAAGTATAGAGGACTCTTAAGAAGTCTTGCCTGGGAGGCTGTAGCATGAAGAGTGTGGGCTATTGTGATGTTGGAATCTCCCAGCTGTTCCAATATAAAGTGCTAGATCTGTTGAGTTTTTAAGGGGGCGTACAAGGCTGTGCAACTTCTTAGATCTATACTTACTTTTTTTTTATAATAACATGGATAGTTTTACCTACAGTAATTGCATAAACTCGTAATGCAGCTTTAACTAGTTTTCTGTGTAGACCTGAGTCTCCAGAGTATTCCCGGGATGCATAATGGCTCATGCATGTTGTAAGACCTCTTAATGGCCCACCATGACATGATTTCTTCACACAACTCTCCTGTATAGCTCAAATATAATGATATATGAAGTATATACTTTATAAAGAATATTAAAGAATATAAAGATATCACAAAAAACAAATAACACTTCTCCAATAAATTTTCAGCCTAAGTATGTGCACAGGAAAGGCTGACTTCTTCCAACCCTAAGCCATAACCTAAAGCCTACTGTAAATTAGGAATTAGCTACAGTAAGGAAAGTTAGATTGTATTCCAATGGGATATACAACTGTAGTGTACATGGTCACAAAAATAAAAGGTACTGTAAATATCAGAAAATCCTACATTCGTTTGGTTGTATCAGAATATTCACAGCTTGTATAGGTGGTGGACAGCAGAACCTAGTGATTACTTGTCTGCTGGGGTCACCATTCAAATGACCTGACTAATTGAGATGCTGTGTGATAATATGTGTTTCCCTTTTATAGCGCTGACAGTGTATGCAGCTTTTTATGTAGAATTTGTGCAGGCATGATGTAAGGCTTACAATCAATTTTTGGGGTGCCTGAGGCACAGGGAGATAAAGTGACTTGCCCAGGGAGCCGACACTGGGAATGGAACTCTGCATCATTGTTTTCAAAGTCAGTGTCTTTTCTCACTGAACCGCCCCTTCAACCCATGTTTGCCTTGTAGCCTTAAAGTAAGTGCAGACATGAAATCGCAAAGCATGGAATAAGAGTACTACTCACCAATTCTTTATACCACAAATCATTCTAAAGTACAGTATTTTTTTTTTTACTTTCGCATTATTCCTGTTTCTGTAGGTGAAGAGTCCTTGCTTTGAGCGATGGAAGCATAATATTGACTTGGCTTCAAGAACACCCCCCGTCTCATGAAAAATGGAAGAAATATGAGCAATAATTCAGCAATTTGTCCATTTGTCCGTTGGCATTTGTTTAATTGTTTTCATTTATTTCTCTGAAAGGGCCTATGTATTGAAAATATACTAATGGCTGACAATAAAAAAAAAATATCATCACAAGGAAATCTGCGAAATGTCGTCATTGTAAAAAATGAAGCAATATGAGCTTAAAGTGAGGAATATGAAAATACAGGGAATTCCTTACAAGTGCCAGTTTGTAAAAAATGGAACATGAATTAACCACACAAAGTATATAGTTACTGGATTAGGTGATACACCAAAGTTCATGACAGCCAGGGGGGTTTGCTAGCTGGCAATAGAATCAGAAATAGGATATTCACAGTGAGGCGTATGTACTGTATGTACAGTATATTTGCATTTATATAGTGCCAACACTGTATGCAGCATTTTACTAAATTGACAGAATACAGGAAAATATAATACAATAAATAAATAAAACATAGAAGCTTATGATAGGAAAAGGAATGCCTGACCCGGTGATCTTAGGATCTAAGTGGTATATTGGAAGCAGGGCTGCCGACAGCTTTCTCGGGTGAGGTTCCGGCTCCTCCTCCTTACTTCCTGCAGGCGTCAGATGCGGCCTACCGGAACGCGGAGATCAATGGGGCCTTGCTCGGCGAGCCGCGGAGTGATGCACATCCGGCACCGTCGGACGTGACGTCCTCCACGCTGCGGGACTTGGGTTTTCCGGGAGCTCTCACGTGACTTTTGCCGTCTGATGATGTCACCAAGATGACGCTGCCTGCAACTGAGGAGCCATCACTGGTCCTGACAGTGGTGAGTGCTGGACTGGTCCCTGTGGATGCCCCTGTTATGTGCCGCACTGAAAAGGAAGGGGTCATCGAACCTCTGCGGACCCAGTCACCACCCCGTTACCCTCTTTTCGATGCCGGAGTAAGCTCGCACCCTATGGACAGGCCATGGACACTGTTAAGACCCAGCCACCAGCCCGAACCACTCCTGCCCATGCCCGGACACCATCCGTGACTCCTAGCCCTGTGCGGGTTATACACATTGACCCTACTGTTGCCCCATTGGTGCTTTCTAGTTTCTCCAGTGATGTGTCCCCTGGTTTCTCCACCCATGCCAGGGATTGGAAATGTGGGGGCGATAGTTCTGCATCTGCGGGCCCTAACCCTGCTAAGTCCTGCTATAGAAGTTATAGGGACCAGCGGTTCCAATGGGCGGTTGCCCGGCACTCTTCAAGAAGAAAGAGTTAGAAATTAGTCGCTGTCACCAGTGGGTGATTTGGGTGTCTACTGTAAATATATTATGGTTATATGTACCCTCCTATACTGATAACCTGTTTTTAGCTTGCAGGTTCCAGAGTGATGGAAGGGCAGCAAATTGTTCCAGTGAGGACATGGAAGTTTCCCAAGGGGGGAGTGTAACAGAGGTGATCCCAATTACCTCTCTACCCCCTGTCACGTAAGTCCTTTGTAGCTACAGGCTGTGACAGCCCATTCTGTGGGCATTTGACCCCCCTCACGCGACTCTCTGAGTGACGGAAATGGTGGTGACTCATGGTATGTGTACAGCCTATCAGGGTACAGACTTTGAGCCCTCCCCTTCCAGAGCTCAGAGAGGAAGTGACAAATTGTAATGAGTCTGCCTCCACCCTCCCTAGGGAGTGAAAGTGTGTGCTCTCTCCTCCCGCCTGAGAGGTAGTGGCCAGTCAGCCCCTCATGGGCTGGCTGGTTATAGAATATCTAAGGCTCCACAATGCTAGAGCAAGCACCATCCATAGGTCTGGGATCCTCTGAGACCCCTGCATCCGCTGTATGAATAACAACTGCAGTGACTGCCAATAAAGTCCCCTTTGTTTTTATTATAATCCTGCCTGAGTGTCAGTCCCTGGGCAGAAGGGAAATAATTATGCTTTGGTGGGGACTGATCCTTGGACATCCTGGAGCCCACTACAGCTGGAGGCGCTAACCATCCTGAGTGAAAGAACATCAGACCGTCAAAAGCCTGTCCTGGTCTCCATCCCATCGCAGACAGCTCAGCTCTCCTGGCCCTCACCGGTACGCGCACCACAACACCTTGTAACTAAAGCAGTATCTCCCAGAGGTGGGAGTACATGTGTTACACGTATATACTGTACTGTACCTTTGAATGACTTAACATACAGTACATACTGACTTTGACACTCTATATTCAGACACTCTATAATGTCTCTAATAGTTAATGGATGATTTCTATTAAAATTGCACATACGTTTTGTAATCCTGTATAAAGCTTTTGCAAGAATCTGCTCAACGCACTGTGACCTCACACAAAAACAAAGGGCGAATCAAACCCCTCCCATGTTTCAGCTTACTGTGTTTACTATTACCCATTTGTTTACAAGTATTTGTAGGTGTCCGAGGTTTATTTTACAAGACACCCTGATTTAGGATCTTAAATGTGTCATAACCTCTGGTTACATTTTGTTCTAGAAGGAAACGCACCTATAAAAAGTTTATAGTGTGCAGGCCTTAAGATAGGGGGCTCAACTCCAGTCCTCAAGCTCCCACCCCTCCCCCCTACCAACAGGTCAGGTGTCCAAGATATCCCTGCTTCAGCACAGGTGGCTCAATCAGTCCCGGCTTCAGCACAGGTGGCCCAGAGGCTTAGTCTTTGACTGCACCACCTGTGCTGAAGCAGGGATATCCTGTTGGACTAGAGTTCAGCACCCCTGTCCTAAGGGACCCTAATAATTAGTCACATCATTATAGGTCAGTCAAATAAAGAAACAATCAATTCAGAAAGGCCTTTCCTTTGATTGCGCTCAATACAGAACTAATTTCAATTACAGTATAACACATTTGACAGATGTATTACTGTACACAATATCTAGTTCAAACGGCCCTAGATAATATTGAGACAATTAATGCCTGTTCCAAAGTTTTTACAATCTAATAAGTAGTGGTGTGGCATGTGAAATAATGTGAAGGGTTTTGAACTATACTACAGTAGCTTAACCCCACCCACCCCCTTCCCCCAAATAAAGGTGCACCACAAGGCCAGCCTTCTGGCCAAGTATGTTTTATGCAGGGATTGACGTAAAGCACAAAATGCTAATATTTCAAATAAGCCGTAAAGAAATCAAACATTTCTAAAAATGATTGCCCATATAATAAGGGCATAAAAACCCAATCACCATTTTTTCTGCTATCACTCCTGATTTAACAATGATCAAGTTCTATATTGTTCATATTAGCTTAAAGATTGAGACTTATACAAGATCTAGTGTGATGTATTTTTTTTTATCTTATTCTAGAATCATTCCATTAAAAGTTGAAGGATGTTTTATTTAGTTTGCAAAGAACTACAGTGCATATTCAATAAACTACAATTTCACATAATGTTATGTGACTTTAATGAACCTCAGAGATGATGATTAGTGTTTCATTTGAACAACTTGCATAGTGTTCTATGTTTAAAGGTTATGCTCAATCAGTTGTATCAACGATAGTATAGAATCAGCTTGACAAGTATCAGCTGATCACTAACACCTATTCATATCAGATGCTCTATTATATAGTTAAAGACTGAGAAATGCAAAGAGGCATACCCCCAAATAAAGCACACACACAAAGGTCTGGCGGTACAATGGATGCGGCTTTTATAAAAATACAGCAAAACAGGAGTGCTAACCCTGCCAAAGTGGTTCACCCACGGGCAAGTCCTATGGCACTGAAACCATGGCCCGTAAACCCTTCATCCCGGGCACCGCACTGATCCCAGAAGCTCAGCTGACAACAGTTGCGAGATGGGCTACAGGTATCCAAAGCACAATGAGCCCTGCCTCGGTCAAAGACTGAGCCACCTGGGCTGAAGCTATGATATCCTTAAAACCTGACCTGTTGGGGAGTCTTGAGGAGTGAACTTAAGCTCCCCTGGCCTGGAGCACTGTGTTCAGTTCTGGAGACCATACAATATCACTGAAAGGAGGTAAATAAATGGGAGATTGTGCAATGACGGCCCTACTAAAATGGTGCATGATCCACAGTGTAAGACTTATCGTGGAAGACTAAGGGACCTTAATATGTACAGCTTAGAGAGTAGAAGGGAAATGGGGCATATGATTAAAACGTAAAAATAGATAAAGGGTGGGACATGTTTCAGAGAAAGAAGTGATGGAACAAGAGGTCATGCTCTTATGCTGGAGGGTGGCAGGTTAAGGGGAGATGTGAGGAAATGTGGTGGAATTAGAGGTAGTCAGGACTAATTCAGTAGGACATCCAAAAAAAGACTTGGGATAGTGACGGGTTAGCCTTGTAGGTGAGGTCAGCTAGGTATCGACACTGTAATTCTTTGCCAACATAAGGACTTTATTTCCAAGACTGAAAAAACAATTTGTCAAGGCACTTAGTCAGTGCAGCAGAAAATAAACAGTCTTAAAAAGTCCTTATCTTGGTAGCGGGTAAGTGTCCAAGGTGTCCCCAGGAAACCTTGTGTTGCAGGCTGTGAAGTCCTGCTGTTCCCAGGAAGTCCCTCTGGACCGATCTAGGACATTTGGCCATGGTCACTCAGCCACCCTGTGACAACTCACCGTAAGGCACCTCGCCGCTTGACTTTTCCCCCAGTTAGCACTCCAACTCCGGCACCATCTTTAAATGTCAGAGTCCTGCACTCCGAGTCCCGCGCAACTTCGTCAATGTCCCTTGCGGCTGCCACTCCGAGTCCCGTGCCCGCCACTTCGTCCCAACATCTTTTAAATGTCCCTGGACATTTAAAGATGGCATGTCAGAGCGGCAGGCGCATGCGAGACTTGAAGTCATGTGTGGGACCAAGCGCGCAGGACTCAAATGTTTGAAGATGGAGTCGGAGCGCGAGCAGCAAAAAGTCAAGCCAGAAGGTGGCCGGTGGTGACTTCTTGTGGTGGCGTGGCTCCAGTGGCGGTTTGGTTGTGGCCGAACGTCCCATGCTGCCTCTGGGTAACTAATGTCCTGTTTCCTTGCAGGCTTCTCTGGGATGCAGGGTTTTGAGTCAGGGCTGGGGGCTGTGTCACTGACAGACAGTAACTTCCTGCTTTTTATACCCTGCTCAATCAGGAGTTTACGTTAAACACCATAGCAGACATGACAGGTAGGGTGTGGTCTCCTTATCCTGGCACAGGGAGTTAACCCCTTCACTCCCTCACAGATTGACATAACGCTATCCTAACCATGAATAAAAGTCAAGGGTAACATAGGGTCATTACATCAGATAGCAAAATGGGCAGACGGTGGGCCTAGGGGTTCTAACGTGCCATCAAATGATGTTTCTTCAAAAACCTTGAAAATTAACTTCATTTTGTGTCAGTGATCATCAATATTAAGGGTCAAATTTACAAATCAGTGCTAGGGAGAGGGAGCGGCTCAGTGAGTAAAGACACTCACTGGCACTGAGAGTTTGAAGCTGGTGGAACCTGGTTCAATTCCTGATGTCGGCTCCTTGTGACCTTGGGCAAGTCACTTTATCTCCCTGTGCCTCAGGCACCAACAAATAGATTGTAAGCTCCATGGGGCAGGGACCTGTGCCTGCAAAATGTCTCTGTAAAGTGCTGTGTAAAACTAGCAGCGCTATACAAGAACATGCTATTATTATTATTATTATTATTATTATTATTATTATTATTATTATTATTATTATTATTATTATTACCGAAGACAACTTCTGGTGCAGGGAGATACCTTACACTTCATTTAAGGGAATGAGCCATGTGGTGTCTTCTGATGCAGTAGGGTACCATTGCTTAGTCAATGTGGACTTAAATGTCTTTAGCACCTGTTTTTCTGGTTTATAAAGCTCATCTGCTATCCGAAGCACATTGGACAGCTGCCCCAGTTCATTACCTGAAACAGCAGGACTATAAGTGCTCATCATTCTGTTCTCCTCCACTCACCAAAGTGACAATCTCTCACGCTGCTCTTATTCTGCTCTTTTACACGGTGTCTCCACATATAACTGGAAATGATTAGGTTACCGATGCCTAACATTTTATGAGGCAGAATAATCAAGACAACTCTCTATTTTCCATGTTTATACTGTACTTGGACGATCACAGTGCGACAGTGGCAACATCAGGAGTTAGGAAACCCAGCATTTCAGATCGGAAAGCAGCCCGTGGCCTGTCTCTGTATTTGGGCCAATGTTGCACAAAAAGTGATTACGGGATAGCTATTCTTCCTGTAGTACAGGGGTGCGCAAACTGGGGAGTGTGAGATTTGTTAGGGGGGAGGGGGCGTGTGGTGGTTACAGAGGCCCCACCCTCTTCAGCGCGAGGACTCTGTAACTCACTTACCTGAATTGTGTCGGCTTCGGGCCACGCTTCGCCATGGCAGCGCAGCTTCAAATGACGCCATCATTGACGGGTCATTTGACGCCGCATTAAAGGTAAGGGAGGGGCGTGACACAGGGGGAGAGCAGGCAGGGAGGTGAAGTGCAGAACTTTTGCACACCCTTGCTGTAGTAGACTTATTTAGGTGCACACTTTAGATTTTGCAACGAACAGGAAAAGATGATACACAGTGACTATATCAATGTAGTTAACTATTGTGTACCTGCGCATATATACACACACACACACACACAAGGCTGCCGACAGGGGGGGGGGGCAGCCGGTCAAGGGGCCCGGCCTCCCTGCCGGCAACCCTACAGTTTCCTCTCTACAGGCAAGCCGGGCCCTCCTATTTCTTGGCTACCGCCCCCTCCCTTCCCTCCTGCAGGACTGAAAGGCCCTCCCCTTTGCTCGGCGCCACCCATCTATCCCCCTACCTTCCCCAGCCCCCTTGGCGGGCCTGCTGGGCTCTGCCTTGGGCAGTGGATATTCACAGTTGAGTGCAAATAGCCGCACGGCTATTCACAGTTGAGTGCAAATAGCCGCACGGCTATTCGCACTCAGTAGAAAATAAAATGGAAAAAAAATAAACACCCCAGCCAGGAATCAAACCCTGGTCCACTATGCTAATGGCCTGCTGCATAACCACTGAGCTATAAGACTTTATGATGATTTTCTAGTGAATAAAGGCATAGAAACCTACTGACATTACAGTATTCATTACAGCACGGCTATTCGCACTCAGTAGGAAATAAAATGGAAAAAAAAAAAGACAGAACACTCCCCTATTGACATTCTATACCCCCTGCATCTGTAATCAGCGCGGCTTTAGGCTGAGTCCCCAGTCAGCACTGTGACACGCGCCCGGCGGGGGGCGGCGCATGCACAGCGCTAGTCCGCGATCTGCGGTCTGAGGGCAGAGAGAAAGTTTGTGACGGGAGGGGGTGTGGCGGTAGGTTTGCGGGGGCGTGGCCATGACATCCCGCGGCTGGTTCACCCTCATTGGCTGAACCGCCGGCGGGGGCGTGGCCACGCCTCTGTCACAAATGCCAATCTCAAACTC